>JAJQKJ010000574.1:0-143306 GCA_029574335.1 Rana kukunoris
TTTCATATTGCGCACACTCATGGAATGGCGCTAAAACTTCGTTATAAAAAATCTCCATAGGCAACGCTTGACTTTTTTTCTCAGGTTACCACTTTTGAGTTACAGAGGAGGTCTAGTGCTAACATTATTGCTCTCGCTCTAACGCACGCTATGATACCTCACATGTGGGGTTTGAAGGATGTTTACATATGTGGGTGGGACTTGCATGCGTGTTCGCTTCTGAGTGCGAGCTACTAGGGACAGGAGCATTTAATTCCTTTGTTATTTTATTTTTTTACTTAATATTTTATTTTTGCACTTGTTTGTCCCTTTGTTTGTATTATTTTTCACTTTTCTTCCTATTACAAGGAATGTAAACATCCCTTGTAATAGGACTAGTGTGTGACAGGTCCTCTTTATAGAGAAAGGCGGGGTCAATTAGACCCCACATCTGTCCTCCAGGCTGGAAAGCATGGAATTGGTAAAAAAAAAAACATCTCATGCTTTCAGCTGCAATCATGTTCGTTCAGCACAGTAGTGTAGTGTGTAGCATGTTCACCTAGCAGCAAAAGGGTTGCTGGTTCGAATCCCGCCCGTGACACTATCTGCCTGGAGTTTGCATGTTCTCCCTGTGCGGGTTTCCTCCCACAATCTAAAAACATGCTGTAAATTGGATCCTGTCTAAATAAGCCCTAATGTGCAGTAGGAGATTTAGGTTTTGTGCTTCCCTAGGCCTGACCAAATTTGGCACCCCCTAATAGAAAAATGACCCACCCTTCCTGTCAAGGCCACACCCTGTTTTTTTATGACCCACCCAGGAATTTTCAGGGGACACACACAAGTTCTGTGGGGGGGGACTTGGGGGGGCCCTTAATTTGCCTACTTTTTCGATCACTTCCTGTTTGGCTATGGGGCAGGAAGTGAAGGCCAATCTCCCCAAACGGACAGGGATAATACAAAATAAACTTACAGAGCTTCTAACCCCCCCCCCCCCCCCCCCCAACTCTATCCAAAATGAAAGAAATCCAAAAAATAAAAGTGATGATTATTGTTCCAGTTTAACCCCAAATTTCAGATCATTTTATTGAGAGGCTTAAGAAAATATAACCATGCCAATAGGCCACGATCCAGCGTTGCTAATATGTATGAATGTGTGTTAGGGACCCCCACAAACACCACCCAATGTTAAATCAACTATTTTCTTGTTTGTTTTGGGGATGCCTGCACCCCTGATAGGGTAAAGACACCTCACAAATGTTGTCACTTTCTACTTAATTCATTCACTTCCTGCCACACAGCCAAACAGGAAGTGAGGGAAACACCTGAGTAATGTTTTGTTGGGGACACACAGATCAATATAAATAGTTTCCCATTTTGGAAATGGCATTTTGCTGTGTACACCCCAAATTAGTAGGAATCTTGGACTTTGGGGTCCATTTACTAAAGGCAAATCCACTTTGCACTACAAGTGGACAAGCAAGGAAGAAAACTCAAAACTTGGCGGGATTGGAAGTAAAAACCATCAGTGCTTCCCTTCTGATTTTCATTGCCTACGCTTCTACTGCAGAGCGGCTTTGCCTTTACTAAACCCCAAAGTAACTAATCATTTGGGGTGTACACTGCAGTGCAATTTGCTTAATGGTGACACTAGTTAGATTGACCTGTGCCCCGAAGAAAAGACCATTGGTAGGGTTTTAACCTCACTTCCTGTTCAGCTGTGTGACAGGAAGTGAAGCCAATTTTAGGAAAAAGGACACAAAGCCCAACCTAAAAACACTAGCAGGGGTTCTAACACTCAATTGGCTTCCCTCAAACAACCCACAATTAGAATAGGATTGTCTTGTGCTAGTTTCAAGCACAGCGCTGTAAATCAGCACTTCAAGCCTGTCCACATCACCCCCCCCCCCCCCCCCCTCCAACAGGCCCTGTTTGCAGCTTTTCCTACATCTTGCACATGTGCTTTAAAAAGTCAGTCTGGACATCAGTTCTAGGAAACAATACTTACCGCTTTGTCCTTCCTTTTCTGGTGACTAAACATTTCATGCATACACACCAGGAAAGATCTTAGAGACAAATCACACTTGATGGTTTAGGCCCAAACTAGTTCAGCTGCAGCGGTTGAAATCCATAGCATGAAAAAAATATCACAAAACAAACTTCAAAATTTGAAAGTAATTTTATTGGTCCACAAAACAAGGAAAGCAAAAAAAAAATTACAAATAAACACACCAAAAATATATAAAAACACCTAAAAACAAAAAAGACCAACGTTTATTTCACAGTCATTGGAAAATAAATCATGCTTTTGAAATAACAGGATAGACCCACAGGATTAAAACATTAGTCATTAACATCTTGAGAAACATTTAGCAAAATTATGTAGCAGAGAAAACATCAAAAAATACAAAACTTGCTCCAAAACATCTCTGTTTCACTCCGCCATTACTTCCAGCCAGCAAATCTGCCCCCTCTGAGGGGCAGCTGACACGTGCAGTATCCACGCTTTTTATAACATGTGTGCTAATGAACCAATTGGAAACACATGAAGAAATGTCAGCCTCTAGTTTGTGTGCACTTGGAACTGCTTACACCTGTTAAGGATGTCCTTAAATTACTAAGCCAAAAAAAGAGCTTTCTGAGCATGCTCAGAAAGATGCAAGTCATTTTCAGGATGAAACTTCCAACTTCTTTTTCTAACTGTTCGAGCATGCCCAGTTCACTCGAAATGCAGTACCAGAATCAAATCTGCAATGGCGGATGAAAGCATTAGAGGTGTTAAATTTTTTTTTGGTCCCCATGAAGTGATGCTTTACAAGCTGAACGGGAGGTCTTATAGAATTTTTACGTAACAAACCTAAATAGTAATAATTTAAAAGCCCCTGTCCCTAGTAGCTCGCAGTCAGAAGGGAACAAGCAGCATTTTTATTGTTTCCGGTTACCAGTTTAGATTTACAGATGAGGTCTAGTGCTATAAATATTCCTCTTGCTGTTACGCACGCTATGATACCTCACATGTGTGGTTTGAAGAATGTTTCCATATGGGGGCGGGCCTTAAATGTGTAAGCCCCGCCCACATATTGAACCCCCGTTCAAACCCCACATGTGAGGTATCATAGCGTACGTTAGAGCGAGAGCAATACTTTTAGCACTAGACCTCCTCTGTAAATCTAAACTGGTAACCTGAAACACATAAAAAAGCGTTGCCTATGGGTATTTTTCAAGTACTGAAGTTTGGCGCCATTCCATGAGTGTGTGCAATATTAAAGTGTAACATGTTGGGTATCTATTTTACTCGGTGTAACATCATCTTTCACATTATGGCCATAAATTGGGCTAACTTTAGTGTATTCTTAATTTGTAACCACTTGAGCCCCAGAGCATATTACTGGTCACTGACGGGGCCATTTTTTGCATTTCAACACTGCGTCATTTTGACTGACAATTGCGTGGTTGTGCGACGTGGCCCCCCAAAAAATTGGGCGTCCTCATCCTCCCCCCCCCCCCTAAAAATTTTTTTTTTTATTTTTGTTGGTGGTATTTGATCACCTCTGCGTTTTTTCATATTTTTGCTTGACCCAAAAATATAGCGACAATTTGGTAACTAAAAAAACATCTTTTTTACGGTTTGCTATAATAAATCTCCCCCAAAATATATTCAAAAAATGTTTGCCCTCAGTTTAGGCCGATAAGTATTCTTGGACATCTTTTTGGTTGCAAAAAATCACAATAAGCGTTTGATTGGTTTGGGCAAAAGTTCTAAGTAGGGGTTGGTCTTATGGTTTTTTTTGAATAATTTTTTGTTTTACTAGTAATGGTGGCTATCATTTGTTTTTTCTGTCTAATGCGACATTGTGGCGGACACATTTTTGTGAGATTTGGCATTTTTGTAGCGAGCAATGGTATATCAATGCATTGCTTACTATAAAAATGACACTGGCAGGGAAGGGGTTAACACTAGGGGCGCGGAAGGGGTTGAATATGTTACCTGGGTGTGTTCTAACTGTAAAGGGGGTGGGACTGTGTAGGGGAAATGACAGATCGCTGTTCATACATTGTAGGGACAGACGAGCAGGCATTCCCCCCCCCCCCTGACAGGACCGGGATAAAGGGGAACTCCACCCCAAATTACAAAAAAAAACGGCGTGGGGGGTCCCCCTTCAGGTGCACAACAGGCTCTTAGATTTGATCTGGAACATAAGGGGTTAAACCCACGCCAAAAAACGGCGTGGGGTTCCCCCTCAGATCCAGACCAAACCCTTCTCCCAGGCACGCAGTCTGGCCGGACAGGAATGGGGGTGGGGACGAGCGAGCGCCCCCCCCCCTCCTGAGCCGTACCAGACCACATGCCCTCGACATGGGGGAGTGTGTGCTGTGGGGGAGGGGGGCACTGCCCCCCCACCCCAAAGCACTCTTGTCCCCATGTCGAAAGGGACAAGAGCCTCTTCCCGACAACCCTGGCCGTTGGTTGTCGGGGTATGCGGGCGGGGGGCTTATCAGAATCTGAGAGCCCCCTATATTAAGGGGGCCCCCAGATTCTGGCCCCCCACCCTATGTGAATGAGTATGGGGTACATCGTACCCCTACCCATTCACCGGGTGGAAAAGTGTAAACAAAAAAAAAACACACAGAAAAAAATAATTTATTAGTCAGCTCCGGGGGTCTTCTGCCGGGACCCCCCACCACCAGCCCATTGGGCCCCGGGCTTCGCCGTCTTCTGCCGGGGGGGGACACCCACCGATGATCTCCGCCATGTCCAGCCAGGCCCCCACCCCAAAATAAGCTCTTTCAGATCCGGGGGGGGCCGGCCGAAAGAAGCAGAGAACAACGGGGGCGGAGCCCCTCGGTCTTCCAGACGTTTTCTGCCGGGGGGCTCCAGCCCCGCACCGGTCTTCGCCGCCGCCTTCCGCCGGGGGGGACACCTACCCCCCCCCCGGTCTTCGCCGCCGCCTTCCGCCGGGGAGAGAGACCCCCACCGATGCTCTCCGCCATGGTCGGCCAGGCCCCTACCCCAAACAAAGCTCTTTTACATCCGGGGGGGGCGGCGGGAATGGCGGAGAACAACGGGGCGTCGCCACTCCTCGGTCTTCTAGCCGTCTTCTGCCGGGGGGGGGAAACACCCACCCATGCTCTCCGCCATGCTCGACTGTGCCCCCACCCCAAAATGAAGCTCTTTTACATCCGGGGGGGGCCGGCCGAAAACAGCGGAGAACAACGGGGGTGTCGCCCCACCTCGGGCTCCTCCGCTTCTGCCTGGCTCCTCCCGAGGCCAGGGCTTCTTTCGCCGTCTTCCGCCGGAGGGCGCCACTCTCCGGGCTTCTCGACGTTGTCTTCCGCCGCGGGGGTCACCTACCTCCCCGGTCTTCGCCGCCGCCTTCCGCCGGGGGAGAGACCCCCACCGATGCTCTCCGCCATGTTCGGCCAGGCCCCCTACCCCAAACAAAGCTCTTTTACATCCGGGGGGGGGCCGGCGGGAATGGCGGAGAACAACGGGGGCGTCGCCACTCCTCGGTCTTGAGGGCGTGTGTGTGAGGCTCTCTGGACTTCCAGAGAGCCATGGAAGCTATCAGCCCAGGGGGAGGCTCTACTTCCCGGGCGGTGAGAGAAGCTATGCCTGTGGAGGGATCGGATACCATTTCAAGGACAGTGGAGAGTTTGAGACCATCAGATGAGGATCTCAGGTATCTGGAGTCCCAGATTGCTCTCTCTGCATGGCAGGAGCAGCAGCCAGGTGAAAGTGATTTTGAAGCTACAGGCCGTCGGATGGAAGTCTATGCAGTCTTGGGAAGGCTTATGGACTTTTTGGTGGTAGTGCATGAAGACCTGGCACGCTTAAGAACAGCCAGAGATCGGGTGGGCAAAAAGAAGCGGAAGGGCTATCGCCTGAGTGTTCAGACATTGAAAACGACCCTGAGTGAGTATATCACTTATTGGAACCGGCTGTTGGATCAATCTACTATGGACACTGATGAGATGGATGAGTTGGAAGAACGCCTGATGGAGGTTTGTGATAAGGGAAGCCAGGCTGCTCGCCGTAGCTCCCAGGCTGAGGTGCCAATTTCCCCTTTGCCATCAGGGGGCGCCCAGCCTGGAGGCCTGGTCGGATCCCCCGCGATCACCGCGGGACCGGAAGTGGCAGGTCCCGGGGCTGCTGCGGACGAGGAGGAAGTCATGGAGGTTGGAGGAACGCAGGATGAAGTCGCGGCGGGTATTGCCGCGAATGTGTGTGCCGCGAGTCGCGGAGCTACTGCTGCGGTGGATGCCGCGGGTCGCGGGACTGCCGCTGCGGGTGTGGAGCCGGAGGGTATGGCCGCGAAAGTGAATACCGCGGGTTGCGGGGTTACCGCTGAAGGTGTGGAGCCGGAAGTAGCGGATCCCGGGACAGCTGCGGGTGAGGAGATGGGACTTGTGGAGGCTGTTGCTGAGAAGGATGGAGCAATGAAGGACGGTTCCGCGGGTGTGAGTGCCATGGATCGTGGGATTTCTGCCGAGGACACTGTGAGGGGTGAGATACCTACTATTGTCTCATCCCGGGCTTTTGGGGTGGCCACTGTTGCGGAGACTGTTGGGTCATCTTTTCCTGTGGACCTGCTGCCGGGTGGTGGGGTGCCTCTTGTGGTTTCCCCCTCCGGCCCTTCAGTTTCTGAGTCCGTGGCGATGACCCCCCAGCGCATGGAGTGGGGTGATTGCGAGCAGGGTAGTATAACTAGCCCATGTCTTGCGATGGACCACATACGGCTGCTGGAGGGTGAGCCAACTAAAGCGGACCAGAGTACTGGTTTTCATGACATTGGGGTACCCTCTGGGGTTTTGGAGCATACGGGTCAGCCCCAAGTGGGTCCTCTGGGCGGTGCGGGGACCCCTCCGGCAGCAATTATTTCTGCTGGGGGTGTTTCCGGTGCTTGTGCACCTGCTGTGCCCGGGGCCCCTGGGAAAGACTTAAGTATAGCTGTTGATAATGTTGATTCTAGCAATGTTGTTGTTTCTGATCTCCCCCCGCCTCCTCCCCAAATCAGTGGGTCCCAGGAGGCCGGGGTTATGTCGGCCCTAAAAGTGGGGTTGTCTTTTGCAGATGTCACTGGTGGCAGGGTACAGCTTGGGCGTTTTTATAGTGCCCACGGTACGATGGCTTTTAGGGGCTCAGTGCCAGCTGCCACTAGGGTGGGGGGTGTGGAGCGTAAGCGCCATAATGTTGTGCAGCTGCGCTGGTTGGAAGAGTTTGGTCGTCCTCCGGGGAGAGACGAGGTGGTGGATATGGTGTTGGCCCTTGGGTTTAAGGCATCAGACATCTTTGCTGTTATCCACCCCTCGGGCTCCCTGGAGTATGATGTAAGTTTTGGTACCCCCGTCTTAATGGAGAGTTTTATCTCCAGACGGGAGGTGGTGAAGAATCAGTCCTCGTGGAAAATCCTTTAGAGCAGTCCCCCTGTCTAGACAGGAAGAAATAAAAAGGGTGTCAGTCCTGGTTAGAAATGAATCTATTCCCGCAGAAGATATCACAACATGGTTGGGGCGGTACGGCCAGGTGATGGCCCCGCCAGGGAAAGTTTTGGATGCCAAGGGGATCTGGACTGGTGCCTGGTCTGTCTCAGTAAGGCTTAGACGCATCGGGTTATCAGTGACACATGTGCCTGCGTCAGGTTATATTGGGAGGGATAGGATCCTTGCATTCTATCCAGGGCAACCCAAGCTCTGTTTTAGATGCAACAGTCCTTTGCATTTCAGTAGGGACTGTAGGGAACCCTTTTGCACAAAGTGTAATGAAGCTGGGCACTTGGCCAGCGGGTGCAATAAATTTCAATGCAATCTGTGCGGTGTTATGGGGCACGTTTTTAGCCAGTGCCCCTCGGCCTTTCGGGCACCTGTTGGGGGGGTGTCTCCCCCTGCGGGGCCTGGGGGGTCTAGGGAGTCTGTGCTTCCGGTTGTTTCGTCGGCCGGGCCTCCTGCCCCGCTCCAGCTGGCTGGCGCAGTGACTCTTGAGGGTCAGTCTTTTGTGATGGGTTCCGGGAGTCCGGGGCCATCGTCAGGAAGATTGGGTCATAAGTCGGGCGGCTCGAGAGTTTCCCCTTTAAAATCTGGGGGGAGGGGTAAGGCCCCTTTGGTGCAATCTGTGGTATCTCGTGGCAAGGCTAAGATGCCTAGGGTGGTGTTGCATCCCCCTTCTCGGGATTCGCAGCCCATTCCTACTTGGTCTGGGTCCTCTGTCCCTGTGTCTGGTGGTGGGGGGGATCAAGAGGCGGGTCGTTTCTCTGATTCTGATACCCCTAGTACGAGACCTGTTCGTAAGGGCAGAAGGGGTAAGGTTCCTAGAGATCCCCAGCCAGTTGTAGACTTGCCTTCTCAGCCAGGTAAGGAGAGTAAAAGCAATGTTTGGGTGGCGGTGGGGAAAGGGGCGGTGTGAAAGCAGTCCTGGGGTGATCCCCAGTTCTGGGTCAGGTCCTGGTCCGGGTGTTTCCTCTCCAGAAGGTGGAGTTGGGGCGACAAGTAGTGCCCAGACTCCCCCTGGTATAGCCCTGCAGAACAGGTTTTCCACCTTGGATCCTGTGGAGGATTCTGGTGGGGGTATGGTTGCAGGGGATTGTGCTGATGGAAGTAAATGAGTAATTTTATAAAAAAAAAAAAAAATGCAGTAATGTGGTAACATGTGTATGAGCAATGTTGGGTGGCGGTGGGAAAGGGGCGGTGTAAAAGCAGTCCTGGGGTGAGTAATTTTACTAAAAAAAAAAAAAAAAAGCAGTAATGTGGTAACATGTGTATGTACAATTGCGTGGTTGCGTAGATTTTAAAGTTTTTGGGGAAGGTTAGGGTTATGATTTTGTTTTATTTGTTTATGCATAATAGAAGTATGTATGTTTTAGGGGTTGGGGTTACTTGGGAAGTGGAAATGATTAAAGAGTATAATAATGCAAGTTATTGGAGCAGGTATTGGTGCGATTTTAGTGATGTGCAGATGG
This sequence comes from Rana kukunoris, assembly GCA_029574335.1. NCBI lineage: Eukaryota > Metazoa > Chordata > Amphibia > Anura > Ranidae > Rana > Rana kukunoris. Next base: position 8,931 of record JAJQKJ010000574.1, read on the forward strand.
TATATGTATAGTATGGTGGGATAGTGTTTGTACGTAAAGAAAATGTTTAGTGGTAGAGGGTTGCTTTGGTACTTGGGAAGTGGTAATGACTAAAGAGTATAAAAATGCAAGTGAGTGGGGCAGGTATTGGTGCTAATTTTTAGTGATGTATAGATGGTATATGTATAGCATGGTGGGATAATATTTGTATGTAAAGAAAATGTATTGGGGCAGAGGGTCGTTTTGGTTTAATTGTTTTTGTTTTTTCTGTATACATTTTTGGTCGTAGAATTTTCAATAAAAAATTGCCACTCCTCGGTCTTCTAGCCGTCTTCTGCCGGGGGGGGAAAACACCCACCCATGCTCTCCGCCATGCTCGACTGTGCCCCCACCCCAAAATGAAGCTCTTTTACATCCGGGGGGGGCCGGCCGAAAACAGCGGAGAACAACGGGGGTGTCGCCCCACCTCGGGCTCCTCCGCTTCTGCCTGGCTCCTCCCGAGGCCAGGGCTTCTTTTGCCGTCTTCCGCCGGAGGGCGCCACTCTCCGGGCTTCTCGACGTTGTCTTCCGCCGCGGGGGCCAGGCCTTCTTCTTTGCCGCCCCCTTCGATTTTTTCGGCCTGGACGGGGGTCGCACATCCCATCCAGGACTTGGACGTGGCGGGCTTCTCGTCGCCGTTTTCTGCCGCTGCCCCCTTCACCACGAAGCTCCGTGCTTGTTTGATGAGGGCAGCGGGCTTCCGTCGTCTTCTCCGGGGCGAGGGTCGTACATCCCACCCCGGATTTCGTCGCCGTCTTCTGCCGCTGCCCCCTTCACCACGAAGCTCCGTGCTTGTTTGATGAGGGCAGCGGGCTTCCGTCGCAGTCTTCCGCCGCGGGGTGACACTCGCGGGCTTCTTCTTCCATTCGATGTTGACACGGCGAGGTCCGGCGCTGAAATGCCTTCTGAGCGGCGGGCAAGGACTTATATTGGCATTGGGCGTGGGCGTGGTTATGCCAACATGTGACCTTAACCCATGTGACAGTGATGTGACGTGACATCACTGTCACATGGGTTAAGGTCACATGTTGGCATAACCACGCCCACGCCCAATGCCAATATAAGTCCTTGCCCGCCGCTCAGAAGGCATTTCAGCGCCGGACCTCGCCGTGTCAACATCGAATGGAAGAAGAAGCCCGCGAGTGTCACCCCGCGGCGGAAGACTGCGACGGAAGCCCGCTGCCCTCATCAAACAAGCACGGAGCTTCGTGGTGAAGGGGGCAGCGGCAGAAGACGGCGACGAAATCCGGGGTGGGATGTACGACCCTCGCCCCGGAGAAGACGACGGAAGCCCGCTGCCCTCATCAAACAAGCACGGAGCTTCGTGGTGAAGGGGGCAGCGGCAGAAGACGGCGACGAGAAGCCCGCCACGTCCAAGTCCTGGATGGGATGTGCGACCCCCGTCCAGGCCGAAAAAATCGAAGGGGGCGGCAAAGAAGAAGGCCTGGCCCCCGCGGCGGAAGACAACGTCGAGAAGCCCGGAGAGTGGCGCCCTCCGGCGGAAGACGGCAAAAGAAGGCCTGGCCCCCAGTAGGAGCCAGGCAGAAGCCGGCGAGGAAATCCGGGGTGGGATGTACGACCCTCGCCCCGGAGAAGACGACGGAAGCCCGCTGCCCTCATCAAACAAGCACGGAGCTTCGTGGTGAAGGGGGCAGCGGCAGAAGACAGCGACGAGAAGCCCGCCACGTCCAAGTCCTGGATGGGATGTGCGACCCCCGTCCAGGCCGAAAAATTCGAAGGGGGCGGCGGCAGAAGACCCTCAAAGTTCAAACCACCTTCACCAGGTGAATGGGTAGGGGTACGATGTACCCCATACTCATTCACATAGGGTGGGGGCCCGAAATCTGGGGGCCACATTATTAAACGGGGCTCCCAGATTCTGATTGGCTCCCGCCCGCATACCCCGACAACCAATGGCTAGGGTTGTCGGGAAGAGGCTCTTGTCCCGATCGACATGGGGACAAGAGTGCTTTGGGGTGGGGGGGCAGCGCCCCCCTCCCCCAAAGCACACACTCCCCCATGTCGAGGGCATGTGGTCTGGTACGGCTCAGGAGGGGGGGGGCCGCTCGCTCGTCCCCACCCCCATTCCTGTCCGGCCAGACTGCATGCCTGGGATGAGGGCTTGGTACGGATCTGGGGGGGAACCCCACGCCGATTTTGGCGTGGGTTAACCCCTCACGTTCCGGACCAAGCCGGAGAGCCTATTGTACCCCTGGGGGGGAAGCCGCGCCGGTTTCACATTTGAAATTTGGCGCGGAGTTCCCCTTCAGTGTCAGCGCAGCCCGAGAACAGCTCGGAGCTTGCCGTACGCCGCTCCAGGCAGTGCAAACACTGCTACGCCGCCTGGTATTTACCAAGGATTTCCCGGCGTTCTGAAGAGGCGCGCGGTGAGCTCCGATTTTTCCCTCTGCGCATGCCCAGTATGCAAGTGAACCTTCCGAGGTTCTAGCGTACTTTGCAAGCGCCCGGGGATCGGGTCCCAAAAGTCACTTTCCCTTTCAAATCGGCCCCCACACAAGTTGAAACACATGTCACCACACTTCCCCTGCATCACCCCCCTCCCTCCCCTCATAAACTCCCGCCCGAATCCCCGATGTTTACATAACTAAATGCCGCACGCCAGCTCTGTACTGGCGTGCTGTGCGCCCTCTTCTGGGCGCATTAGGCACTTTAGTAAATGAGGAAACACGCTGCACTAGCAGCGTGTTTCTTTGGTAAATGTCAAAAACAGGTTTACTCCTGCTTGTGCACCATGAGTCTTGGCGCACAGGCTTGGTAAATCAGCCCCTATGTATGTAATGTAATCCTGGTATTTAATGCCCCTTTAAGACCCTTCTACTGTTTGTGAAATCTGAACAGAGTCGTGGTTGAGTTCCTGCACCTATTTTCTGAGAAAAAGAGCTCTGGTAATAACTGTCTAAATGTAAGAATCAAGTGTATTCTTCCTTGAACCTTATTTTCCCCCCTCGTCTTCCAGGACAGCTCTGAGATATATGGCTCCTCCCTCCGGGACAGGAAACACATTCACCCAAATTATAAAAGGAGGTCCTCCAGGCCTTCTCCTCAGTTTTTGTGTTTCCTGCCGGACGGGAAGGAGCACATTTGGGAATGTTGCTACTTTTTTTTTTTTCCCCAGTTCTCCCCTTGTGGGAGTAAGAGCTGAACCTACCTCCTACAGCACGCCTCTGGCCCGGGGGTAGAGAGTGTCGCTGATGGCCACCGCTGCCTTGGCTCAGCGAGAGTGGGACCCCTGGTTGACGGCAGTGTGTTAATGGCCTCAGCTCCGGAAGCAGCGGTGAAAGGCGAGAGACGCCATAGGCCGCGTTGTGGATACAGCACTTCTGGGATCGGCACTGGAGGGGCGGAGCCACTGCGTTCCAAGGAAGGGAAGTGAGATCCCGGGCGGAAGCGCGTCATCAGGGGGCGCCGGAAACATCGTTCCCATGTTTCAAAAAGGCGCGGCAGTGGCTATGTAGGAGCCGGAGCCTAGTGGTGTATCTCGGAGCGCTGAGGACAAAAGCACCAGAACCATGGAAGCTGCAGCGGCACATCCAGACCCTGGTTCGGTTGGCACCGGTCCCTCCAGGTAAGCTTGGTGAGAGCACATGGTTTACTCTGGGGGGGGAGATTGGTCTACTTGGCCAAAGATACCCCCCATGGGTGGCGAACCTTATTGGTGGTGGGTACGGCACTTCTAGGAGCTAGGCACAGTGGTGTTCAGGCATAGGCTGTTTGGTAACTGAGTTTTTGTTTTCTGGTTTGTGTCTATTTCAGATTAAAACTCTACAGCCGCCTAGAAGAAAGTGTGCCGTCTGTGGGGCAAAGCTAGGTTCCAGTTGGGACAAGCCGTTATGCCCAGAATGTGTTAGCAGTCTGATAAAAGATGACTCAGTTACTGCTTGTCGCCAGTTATTATCCTCTGTTAAGGAAGAAATGGCGTCCACATTCCAGTCTTTTAAAGGACTGATAGACAGGATGCAGGGTCCCGCCTCGTCACTACCTAGAGCATCTAGTATGCCTGCCCTGTCCCAGACTCAAGAGGAGGAGGAGTACAGGGAGCAGACTCCTAGGTCTATTGCTTCCTCTCAGGCAGGATCAGCATCAGATTCCGAGGCAGAAGATGATTCCTCCAGGGCTTCTAGGTACAAATTGTCCTTGGAAGATGTAGGAGACCTACTAAAGGCTATTTATGATACCTTGGAGGTCCGTGAGGAACAGGTTCAGCTCTCCAAGCACGACCTCATGTACCAGGGGTCTAGTGCAAATAGATCCAGGGTTTTTCCTGTTCACAAATCCCTGATTGACACAATTCTGCGGGAGTGGGAACAGCCTGAAAAAAGACCATTCTTTTCAGGCTCCCTTAAACGGAGATTCCCCTTTGATTCGGATGGGTCTCAGCCATGGAACAAGGTTCCAAAATTAGATGCCCCTTTGCCAGGATATCAAGAAAAACGGATCTGGCCTTTGATGATTTGGGGGCCTTGAAGGACCCGATGGATAAGAGAGGGGACTTGTTGTTGAAGAGAGCTTGGGATGCCTCTTCAATAAGTCTGAAGACCGCACTAGCAGCAACTTGTGTAGCTAGAAATCTAGAATGTTGGCTTACTCAGTTGCAAACCCACATTCAGGCGGGTACATCTAGACAGGAGATATTAAAATCTTTTCCTCTTCTTTTTAAAGCTGTAGGCTTTCTGGCTGATGCTTCTGAAGAATCAGTAAAGCTGGCAGCTAGATCAGCAGCCTTGGTAAATGCAGCCCGAAGATCAGTGTGGCTGAAAACTTGGACGGGTGATGCCGCCTCCAAGTTAAAACTATGTGGGTTATCCTTTTCAGGTGACCACCTTTTTGGGTCAGGCCTACAGGAAGCGCTAGAAAGGACTCAGGACAGAAAAAACCTCCTCAAACCACCCCCAAGCCACAGTGACTCTTGCGTCCCGGTGGGAGGAAGATTGGGGCAGTTTCTCCCACAATGGACCATGGCAACTTCAATTCCGTTCATTTTAAATATTATCAGGAACGGATACAAGTTGGAGTTCACGACAACACCCCCCCAAGTTTTCTGGTTACCCAGCCTCCCAGGGACAGGGAGAAGGCAGAGGCCTTGGGCCTATCTCTAGGGGAGTTAGTAGACCAAAGAGTTCTAATTCAAGTCCCACAAAAGGAACAGGGTCTAGGGACGTATTCCCATGTATTCGTAGTAAAAAAGCCATCGGGAAAATTCTGAATGATCCTGAATCTTCGTCCCCTGAACAAATTTGTAAAGTACAAAAAGTTCAAGATGGAGTCAATTTTCACAGTGGCAAGGTCTCTGTTTCCAGGGTGCTACATGGCCACCCTGGACCTCAGGGATACCTACTTACACGTCCCAATTCATTTGGACTTCCAAAAGTTCCTCAGGGTGGCGGTGAGAGTGAACTCGGAGATCAAACATTTCCAGTTCCAAGCCCTTCCCTTTGGTCTGTCCTCATCGCCAATAATTTTTACGAAGGTCCTGGCAGAGGCTCTAGCACCGCTGAGAAACAAGGCGATAATTGTAATTCCTTATCTGGACGATCTCCTGTTCGTGGCAGGATCAGCCCAACAGCTGGAAAAGGATTTGCAGGAAGCTCAGAACTTTCTCTCCTCTCTCGGGTGGATAGTCAACCGAGACAAGTCTCAATTGACCCTATCCCAGGAGGTTCTGTACCTAGGTTACAGAATATCTTCTGTAGAGAATTTTTTTTATCTCCCAGAAGAAAAAATGGTAAAGGTAGAACAGGCAGCAGCCCAGTTACAGTCCAACCGAGAGGCTTCGGTCAGACAAATTATGAGGGTGCTGGGGTTTATGACTGCATGTTTTCCAGCGGTACCCTGGGCGAGGTTCCATCAACGTCCGTTGCAGCAACTAATGCTTCGGTTTTGGAGTGGCCGAAGTCAAGACTTGGAGGTCCAGGTTCCAATCTCGTCCCGAGTCAAAAGGACTCTATGGTGGTGGCGAACGCGCCACAATCTAGACAAAGGTCTAACCTGGACCCTGCCGGTAAAAACAGTAGTAACTACAGATGACAGTGCTTGGGGGTGGGGAGCCCATCTGGGGGAGGCAGTGGCCCAGGGAACATGGTCTCCAAGAGAGGCAGAACGTTCCTCAAACCAGAGAGAGCTCCTGGCAGTCCTGAAAACAATCGAGGTGTTCCAAACAAGCCTGGAGGGGGACATCTGCAGGTTCGCACAGACAATGCAACAACTGTGGCATATGTGAACAAGCAGGGAGGGACGAGAAGCCCTGCTCTTCAGGATATAGCCAACGAAATTTTTTCCTGGGCAGAAACAAACCTGGCTTCACTGACAGCGGTCCACCTAAAAGGCACCCAGAACTCTTTAGCGGATTATCTGAGCCGTCAACAGGTGAGTCAGGACGAGTGGGCACTACACGAGGAGGTTTTCGCTCAAATAGTGCAGAAATGGGGTCAACCGGAGGTGGACCTTTTCGCCTCCGAAAGGAACAGGAAGGTAATCCAGTTCTTCTCGATCCATCCAGGAGACAGGGCTACAGGGATAGATGCTTTTTCCAGAACATGGAAGTTCAACAGCTGCTACGCCTTCCCTCCAATAAGGATGGTCGCAGCAGTCCTTCAGAAATTTCGGTCGGAAAGAACGGATCTAATTTTGGTTGCTCCTTTTTGGCCGAAAAGACCCTGGTTTGCCATTTTGAAAAATCTGGCCATTCTCTCCCCATTTCGTCTTCCCAGCAGGAGGGATCTAATATCGCAGGGTCCTATTCTTCATCCACAGGTAGACAGACTAAACCTAACTGCGTGGTATCTGAGGAACAGTTGCTGAGAACACAGGGCTTCTCAGAGAAAGTAATCAAAACCCTGATACAATGCAGAAAGCCTGTTACTAGAACAATTTATGCCAAATTCTGGAAAAAAAATTGTTCCTGGTTAGAAGAGCAGGGAATCGATCAACCAGGGGTCTCAGCCATTCTAGATTTTCTGCAGGCAGGGGTAGATATGGGTTTATCTCCAAGTACCCTAAAAGTGCAGGTTGCGGCCCTTAGTGTCTTTCTTCAATGTTCCCTTCAGCAGAACTTTTTCAAAGCCTTGTCTAGATCTAGGCCGGTGAAGATCTCACCCCGTCCTCCTTGGGATCTCTCCTTGGTTCTTAAAGCATTGTCAGCTAGTCCTTATGAGCCTCTGGAGGAATCTATCTTAAAATGGATAACCCTTAAGACAGTTCTGTTGGTAGCAGTCACTTCCGCCAGGCGGGTAAGTGACCTTCAGGCGCTTTCTATCAGAGAGCCAATTTTGTTAATTTATGAGGATAGAGTTGTGTTGAAAACAGACCCCAGCTTTCTCCCCAAGGTGGCGTCCTCATTTCACAGGACACAGGACATTGTCCTTCCGACCTTTTTGTCTCCCTCGAGCTCAGAGGGGACATCTCTAGATGTCAAGAGATGTATTTTAATTTATTTAAAGGTAACCAAGGAACTCAGAAAGTCTGATTCTCTTTTTGTTAATTTTTCGGGGGTTAGGAAGGGGCAAAAAGCATCTAAGTCTTCCATTGCCAGGTGGATCAGGTTAGCGATAGCTAAAGCTTATGAGTTAGAGGGTAAGCAAGCCCCATTTGTCAAAGCACACTCTACTAGAGCGGTTTCGAGTTCTTGGGCGGAAAAGGCCGGAGCCTCTCCGGCAGAAATTTGTAAGGCGGCAACATGGTCAAACTATACGACCTTCGCCAAGCACTATCGCCTGAACTTAATGTCTGAGAAGGATCAGTCATTTGGCCGAAGGGTCCTCCAGGCGGCTACCCCACCCTGACAAGTACGTTTCTTGTGTATCATCTCAGGGCTGTCCTGGAAGACGAGGGGGGAAAACCGGAGTTAGGCTTACCGATAACTCTCTTTCCAGGAGTCTTCCAGGACAGCCCGGTTTCCCACCCGGAGTTTATAGTTTGTAAACAGGAGTTGGATATGTGTACTGACGATGTGTTAGTATGTTATGTTTTTCAGAGCCTTCAGGAATTCTTAGATGAACTGAGGAGAAGGCCTGGAGGACCTCCTTTTATAATTTGGGCGAATGTGTTTCCTGTCCCGGAGGGAGGAGCCATATATCTCAGGGCTGTCCTGGAAGACTCCTGGAAAGAGAGTTACCGGTAAGCCTAACTCCGGTTTTTATGTTTTATGTGTCTTCCACATCAGTGCAGTAATGTAGTGTGAAGCCTAGCCTTTGTTCAGGGGCTTCCTGTAATAAAGAGCGCTCACTGTTGCCCCCTCTCCTTGCAAAATGGGTTTTGTTTCTGTCCTCTACTGTGTTTTCTGTGAGCAACCTGTAATGGCTAAGTGCATTTAAAGCTGAACTTTGGGCACAAAAACAACTACCGGTAACTAGGACAATTTTATTTTTGTAGTCTGATTACAAAATTCTGATAGATTGCTAAGTTTCAATGGGTGATTTGACTTCATAAATCTCCATTACTCTATGCAATGTTTTAAATCAGACATAATGGAAGAAAAGAGTCTCCAATAAGAAAACACAGCCACTTCTATAGAATACAGTCCTCAGCAAATCAGATCTTTTTCTTAGAAAATAAATCTGTAACTTAAGAAACCCCATCAATCATTGCTCTTTACAGTAAAGAACATAATATTTAATGCCACACACAAGGTCTTCAAACAAACTTTAAGACATTATTTGTTCTCCATAAATATTAATGGGAAACTTGATAAGCATTCTTACAACTGTTCTTTATGAATATACAATCACATATAATCTTCATTTATATTCAGTTTTCCCCATCCCCTGCAGTCAGACTAGCTAAAGGACAGGCAGAGTAGTTTTTAAAGCTGATTGTCAGGTAGCTAAATACATATATGGAATATTTTTTATCTGACAAAAGATACATAACTTAACTACTTTTGTGTTTCACACACACCTCTTCCAGACAGCGGTGGTGTCCACCCATCATGCTCAAGTATAGGGGCCTGCTGTCCCTGTCTCTAAAGAATTTCATAGGGTCACACTATAGTGAATCTGTAAGCAGGATTGTGCAGGAGGAAAGAAAGAGGTGTATACTTGAACTTGTGTCCCTGAAGAAGTTTGTTCCAGTCAAGTGGGCTTCCCATAATCATCCTATCCCCATTAACCCTTAAACAAAACACAAAAACAATGTTTCTGAAATGTTTTCTGTCTCAAGTGTGCCTGAGGATATTTGGTGTGCCTGGCTGTGCAGGGTGAGGGATTCCTATTCACCAGCGGCTCCTACGTGGGGTGTGCTACACATTAATTTACAACATTTACCTGGAGTCCAGTTGTCAGGAGCATTGTGGCATAGAACCCTAACTATGATGGTGCACACTCTACACAGGATAATTGCTGAATGGCCTTTCACTGTTTTCTCCTGGGTTACTGACCCTGATATTTATACTGGCCTTGTTATTCACTCGGCTTCCACCTGACCTGCTTTCAGATTACCTTTGCTGCTCATCTTCCTTACTGGGTACTATTGACAAAGATTCTGTTCATGTCTTTGAGACATCCGCCCATTCACATAGTGCCGCGTGACTCGCGCATGCGCAGTAGGGAACCGGGAAGTGAAGCCGCAACGCTTCACTTCCTGATACCCTTACCGAGCTGAAATCACGGGCAACCTCGACAGGTAAGTGTTCTTATTAAAAGTCAGCATCTACAGTGTAGTTGCTAACTTTAACGCCGGACCTCCGCCTTAACTGATTCTCCCTCTTATGTGCCCACAAACTCCGTTAATTTTTTGACTTGGTCAATCCTTAAATATAGCTTCTTAATGTCGTAACAGCTGTATAGTATCAGAGATGCTAATAAAACTAGGTGTGAAAGAAAAAAAATACAGATAATCAATGGCCATTGAATCTATGGCTATTTTTGTTTTTAGACTATGGTTCCATCTTGAGTTCCTGCAGATGTGATCCAAAGGATTTATCCAAAAGTTCAGTGTGCCATACTATAGAATCAAACACAGTATCATATGTAATACATTATGCTAGTGTTGCTTCTGTTATTTGTGTGCTTTATGTGGCACAGCTTCCACTGTTCTTAGAATGAAATAATAATTTCAGGAGAAACCAATTTCTTGCTAAGCTAGCCAATGTAAATCCCCTGCTGAACAGAACAAATCAATTCCTGTAGGCTTATTTATCACCATGTTTTCTGGAGTGTTTTATCTCAAGGAGAAATTATAATCCAAAATCAATTTTGCTTCAATAAAAAACATTTTATATTGCTATTACTTGCATATTATGTCTATCCAGAGTGGCGAAATAGTCTTGAAAAATGTTGATACAGGAATCTGATAACTTGCTTTTTTATTCTGTTTCTTTTTTGCTTGACTATGTGCTAAGGTAAGCAAACTCTGACATCATTTGCGCCGATGAGACAGTAGTAAGTACTGTGCTTCACTGAGCTATGAAATAACCGAAACAACTGTAACTTAGACTGAGAATTGTGACGTAGCGAAGGAAAATGCATTACTTACATTGATGGTCCCGTAAACAATTTTTTATATCCTCATATACTTTATAGCTTGCCATTGCTACACATGTGATCTCTGCAGTCTTAAGGCCGCGTACACACGATCGAACATGTCCGCTGAAACTGGTCTGCGGACCAGTTTCACGTGATCAAGTCCCTATTGAGACGAAACGTCGGGAGGCGACGCTCTGACGTCACCGCATCACGTGTGAGGACCCGGAAGACGGGTACACGCTCCTAAAGCCGGCCGGCTTACTCCTTTACATGCTGTTTTTATTTGGATTGATGTAAGTGCGCACAATCTTTGTTTTAATTTAATAAATGTACAGTTTTACACTATGTGGATCTCTTTCGATTTTTTATATGGGACCACTGGTTGACACATGATCGTTTTGAGCCGAATACACTAACTGGTTGAAGTGAATGGATGTTCCCCTTGCTCCTTGCTGAATTGTGTGCTGTTATTGATCTCAGTGAGATCAGAGACTCTGGTAAGGGTCAGTGTTTTCTGTGCGGGGGAGGTTTCTGTTTGTCATTAATCACACCTGTCCGTGGATTTACCTACACTTGGGACTCCTTTTATCTAAGAATCACCCTTGATGGACTGTATTATCACTACATGGACTTCTAATGTTTATGCTCACTGTTCAATATTATTGTTTTCACTAATGTTAATCTTATGCGATATTTCTGCACAATTTGGTGATAGTTGTATCATTTTATATTCAATTTAGTGCTATATCACATGTTATTTTGTAACGCGACTCCAATTTTTCTGCATATTTCTGTTGGTGTTGTATAACACCTTTGAGACGCTGCTCGTATTTGTTTATACACTAAGATTTGCGCAATTTTTTTCTTGTTCATATTTTACTTCCTGGATTGGTGACGTGGCGGCGACAACGTCACCGCCACGTCACCGCGTTCTCTGTCTGCTGGGATTTTGGTTTGATCGTGTGTACACACATCAGACTAAAATCTCCCAGGAGACATGTCCGATGAAAACGGTCCGTCGGACCGTTTTCATCGGATATGTCTCCTTGTGTGTACGGGGCCTTACAGAGGGAGTGCCCACATCAAGATTTTCATCTATTTTAAACATTTGTTAAATGTATTATAAATGTGTACAGTAGACATATTTCCAATGACCCTCATACATCGTGAACTGAAACTGCCTCTCTACCTGCTTCTACCTTCTGTTTCTCTTCATCTTCTCTACTTTATAAAAATCACCTTACTTCCCTGGAAGCTTCTGAAGCAGTCAGGTGGCTTAGTAGAGGTCTTTGTCAAAATTTCCAGCTGACAAAGCGAAACTTACATTTGTTAGATATTCAGAGGGGACAAAATCAGAAGCTTGCAGAAGGCTGCAGTTATTGTATTTTTTAACTACTACTACATCACCCAGCCTCCCCACTTATTAAATAGCTCCTTGTAACTTGTCATGGCTTTTACAAAGCATAGAGGATAGAAAGAAAGGAGGGGTAGGAACCTTGAGACTTTGAAGCCCTATTCTTTACCTATCTAGTAACATTGATTGTATTACTATAATACAATTGCAACCCAGTAGCAACATATTTATTTAGTAACAGGTATAAAAATGTAGTCAGGTTATGTGAAGTCAAGGAAGAATTCCATAAAAAATACAGTTTTTCCTGATATAAGCTACAGTAGCTATAAGATAATCTAGAGATTTCCTCTGTAGTACTTTTTTCCACCACTAGATAGATATCCTCTCTGTGACCTGTAATTGGTTAGTGTGCCGCTCAGGTTTGGTAAAAGTGGGGTATGCAAACCAGTGAGTCCACAACTGCTGTTAAGAGTGCTGACAGGGGATGGAGCCTATCCTGGCTCCTGCAATATCTTAAGGGAAGAAGAGTGACCCCTGAATGCTGCACATCCATAGTGTCCTACAGAAATTAGTGAAGTGGCAACCTCAGCCTGGACTCCAACCAGGCCACGCCTGGGGTCATCCTTCTTCCCTTGGTAAAAGTGGGGTATGCAAACCAGTTAATCCACAACTGCTGTTAAGAGTGCTGACAGGATGGAGCCCACCCTGGCTCCTGCAATAGCTCAAGGGAAGAAGGGTGACCCCTGAATGCTGCACATCCATAGTGTCCTACAGAGATGAGTGAAGTGGTAACCTCAGCCTGGACTCCAACCAGTCCACGCCTGGGGTCACCCTTCTTCCCTTGATCTACTGTAGATATCTTGACTGACTTGTCTGACTTCCAGCATCATTTAACCCACTTGCTTGGTGCCTAGGTTGACCTGGACTTGATGCAGTCTGTGGCTTGACAGTAAAAGGGAAAGAAACCAGGGCTATATTTACATCTCAGGAGCCTATAGACATAGGCCTGGATTCACAAAGCACTTACTACGATGTATCTCGATATACGCCGCGTAAGTGTAAATATGCGCCGGCGTATCTGTGTGCCGGGCCCACAGAACTAAGATACGCCTAAAAACTGGCTTCAGTCCACCGACGTAACTTGCCTACGCCGACGTATCGTGGGCACATAGTTACGCTGGACGCATCTGGCGCTACCATTGATTTCCTATTTAAATATGCAAATGAGGCAAATACGGCCATTCACGAACGTACTTGCGCCCGGCGCATAATATATGCGGTTTGCGTAAGTCGTACAAACGGCGTTATTCCCCATATTGGAGGCGCAACTCATGCAAAGGTATGGACCGGGGAACACAGCCGTCATATTTTACGTCGTTTTCGTAGTACGTGAATAGGGCTGGGCGTAGGTTACATTCACACCGTAGGCAGTGATTCGACGTATGGTAGCCAGTTGTTTCGACGTGATTGTGAGCATGCACACTGCGATACGTCCATGGGACGGCGCATGCGCTGTTCGTTTTAAGTACTTGTGTGATGCTCAGCCCATCATTTGCATGGGGTCACACTTCATTTAAATGTATCACGCCCACTTCCAGCCCACTTACGCTGACTTACGCCTACGAATATACGCTACGCTGGTGCAGAGTTGGGAGCATTTGTTTTGTGAATTCCGTGCTTCCCTCTCCGCGCTGCACCGGAGTAGCGTAAAAGACATACGCTATGGCGGCATATATATGCGCCGATGTATGTGAATCCGGACCGGAGGATTCTGATTCTGCTTCTGGTTCTAACCTGGATTCTATAAGGTTGTTAAGAGATCCTGAGACATTTCCAACTCAGCCATTCCCTAAGAGGATTGTTACATAAGCCAGTTTTTTATTAGCCCCTAATAGCAACATAATTATTTTCCATACTGTTGGATACATGTGGACTCAATAAACTCTTTATACTGTACTGTGAGGAAAAACAAGTGAAAAGGGGTATTTTAACCCTAGTGCTTATTGACTTGAATCCCCAGTCAAGCTGGATGTTAATGATCCCATGTATCCAGAAATAAGCAAGCTGCAGGTGACTCTTCTCTTTCAGACAGTTTATAATCTCATTGAAAACAAATGCAGCCCACTCAGTGTACACATTTATATTGTTGACTGTTAACCTTGTCTTCCCAAAGGTATAGAGTTAAGAAATATATCAGCATCTAAAAATCATAAAAATAGACAGGAAAATAAAAAAAAAATAATGTTCAGTAAATCAAGATTTGTAAGCAAGGTTATGAAATTGTTCTTGAGGCTAGAGGTTTGTGGGGATTGTTAGTAGCTCTGTTGCACTAGTAAAATTGCTAGCGATTATTACCACCAAACTGTCTTCTCCAAAATAATTATTCTGAATATAAATAATTATTTTATTATATCATCTTTCTGAAGAATATTCAAGAACAGTTATTACACAACTAATACAGTTTATTACTAAAACAGAGGGAACATATTGCTCTCTATGCTATTAGCTACACAAGTTGTTTGTAGCAACAAACAGCCACATGCAATTGCTAATTGGTAATAGCGATTCATCTGTAACAATTTTAGTAACACAGTTGAGCTACTAAAAATATCTTTAGTGTACAGTATAAAAAAAAAAAACTGGCTTTTAAAAAGTTAAAAGTAGCAGGTACACCTTCTGCATTACAGATGTGTACATCTGGATCAGTACTTGATCCCCTGCTGATTTGGTAACATTTGCCAAATGACAAAAAAATGATCAGTCTATCATTTTAATGGTAGTTTTTTTTTTAACAGTGAAAGACAGAATAACAACAAAGCCCCCCCCCTAGAAAAACTAATTTAAAAAAAGTTTGTTTTTCATTTTCTAAATAGGTTCCTTTAACCGCTTGCCGACTAGCCGCCGCAGTTATACGGTGGCAGGTCGGCTCTGCTGGGCGAGATCACGTAGATCTACGTCATCTCGCCGAGTAGCCAATAGGGGCGTGCATGCCCCTGATGCCGACGCGTGTGCCCGGCAGGCGCGATCACCGCTGGGCACCCGCGATCGCTCGTTACAGAGCGAGAACCGGGAGCTGTGTGTGAAAACACACAGCCCCCGGTCCTGTCAGGGGGAGAAATGCCTGATTGTCTGAACAGCGATCAGTCATTTCCATAAGTCTGTCCACCCCCCTTCATTTAGAACACACCCAGGGAACATACTTAACCCTTTCCCCGCCCCCTAGTGTTAACCCCTTCCCTGCCAGTGCCATTTTTATAATAATCAATGCATTTTTATAGCACTGATCGCTATAAAAAGGCCAATGGTCCCAAAAATGTATCAAACGTTTCCGAAGTGTCCGCCATAATGTCGCAGTACCGATACAAATCGCTGATCGCTGCCATTACTAGTAAAAAAAAATATTAATAAAAATGCCATAAAACTATCCCCTATTTTGTAAACGCTATAACTTTTGCGCAAACCAATCAATAAACGCTTATTGTGATTTTTTTTTCACGAAAAATATGTATCGGCCTAAACTGAGGAAAAACATTTTTTTTTATATATTTTTTTGGGGGATATTTATTATTATTCATTGTTTTCAAAATTGTCGCTCTATTTTTGTGTATAGCGCAAAAACTAAAAACCACAGAGGTGATCAAATACCACCAAAAGAAAGCGCTATTTGTGGGAAAAAAAGGACGCCAATTTTGTTTACGACCAATTTTGTCACACAACTGCGCAATTGTCAGTTAAAGTGCCGAATCGAAAAGGTAGCCTGGTCTTTGACCAGCAATATGGTCCGGGGCTTAAGTGGTTAAGCTAGTGCATTGTTGGTTCACTTACCTTTTCCTTCGATTTCCCCTTCTAAATGTTTTTTTTCTTTGTCTGAATTTCTCACTTCCTGTTTCTCCTCAGTAAGCCAGAACAGCAAATAAAGCAAATAAAAAACAAACCTTTACAACCCCTTTAAGGTTCCAAGGCTGACGTTTGATAATTTAAACAATTAGTTCTCTCCACATATTTTCTATAGGATTAAGGTCTGGAGACTGACTAGACCACTCCAGGACCTTAGTTTGCTTCTTCTTGAGCCACTCCTTTGTTACCTTGGCTGTGTGTATTGGGTCATTGTCATGCTGGAATATCCATCCACGACCCATTTTCAATACCCTGGCTGAGGGAAGGAGGTTCTCACATAAGATTTGATGGTACATGGTCCCATTTATCGTCCCTTTGATGCGGTTAAGTTGTCCTGTCCCCTTAGCAGAAAAACACCCCCAAAGCATAATGTTTTCACCTCCATGTTTGACGGTGTAGATGTGTTCTTGGGGTCATAGGCAGCATTCCTTCTCCTCCAAACACAGAGAGTCGAGTTGATGCCAAAGAGCTTGAGTTTGGTCTCATCTGACCACAACACTTTCACCCAGTTGTCCAACTGTTTTCACCCTCTCACCAAGCTTCTTGGTGATAGTCTTGTAGCCCATTCCAGCCTTGTGTAGGTCTACAATCTGTCACTGACATCCTTGGACAGCTCTTTGGTTTTGGCCATGGTGGAGAGATTGGAATCTGATTGATTGCTTCTGTGGACAAGTGTCTGTTATATAGGTGACAAGCTGAGATAAGGAGCACTCCCTTTGAGGCCGCGTACACACGGCAGGGAATCTCGACGGGCAGTTGTTTTAACACATCGTTCCGCCCGTCGAGGTTAATCCCTGCCGGCCATCGAAATGTTTTCGGCGCCCACCCGCCCGTCGGGAATGGCAACCAGCCATTCTTCCGGGCGGGCCGTCGAGGAAATAGAGAGCGTGCTCTCTATTTCGGCTCGACGGGCTTCCCGACGGGAAGCTCGCCGAGACCGTACACACGGCCGAGGTCCTCGCTGGAATGTGCATTCCAGCGAGGTTCTCGCTGGTTTTCAGCGAGAACCTCGGCCGTGTGTACAGCGGCTAAGAGAGTGCTCCTAATCTCAGCTCATTACCTGTATAGAAGACACATGGGAGTCAGAAATGCTGATTGATAGGGTTTCAATTATTTATTTTACTCATTAAAATCCAAATTAATTTATACTTTTTTGAAATGCGTTTTTTTCTGGATTTTTGTTCCTTGTTATTCTGTCTCTCACTGTTAAAATAAACCTGCCATTAAAATAGAAGCCTGATCATTTCTTTGTTAGTGGGCAAACATAGAAAATCACCAGGGGAATCAAATACTTTTTTCCCTCCCTGTAAAAGAAATGAGAAACATTTTTCTACAACAAGTAAAACAAATCCCAAAAATGCTTTTAAATATATCAGTAGCAAACGGTTATAAAACAATAGATAGATCTCATAACACGCCATAACAGATGAACATGGGAGGCTGGTCCCAAACAACAGAAAAAAGTCAGTTGTATTAAATCATTTGTTTCTCTTCAGTTTTTACAGAGGAGAATAAATTGTATATTATGCCTCGTACACTCGACCGGTTTTCCTGACATGCCAAAACCCGAAGTTTTTCCCAATGTGATTCCTCTCAAGCCTGCCTTGCATACACACGTTCAGTCAAAAAAACGCTTGACCAAAGCGCGGTGACGTCCAACATGTGCGACGGCACTATAAAGGGGACGTTCCATTCAAATGGAGCCACCCTTTGGGCTGCTTTTGCTGATCCTCGTGTTAGTAAAAGTTTTGTGAGAGAAGATTCGCGCTTTTCAGCCTTGTACTTTTTAGTCCGTTATAGCGTGACAAATGTGTTAACTTCTTAACGAATGCTAGTTTTACTAGAACGAGCACTCCCGTCTTATACTTGATTCTGAGCATGCATGTTTTTTTCCCCCTCGGAAAAGCATACACACGAGCGGTTTTCACGACGAGAAAAAGACTGACGGGAAACACGATGGGAAAAAATAGAGCAGGTTCCAATTTTTTTTGTGGGCAGTTTTCTCGTTGGGAAAACTGCTATGTAGCATACACACGACCAATCTAAAAAATGGCAGTTTTCTCGTCGGGAAAAACGGTCAAGTATACGAGGCATTAGTCTTACTAATAATATTAATAGTGTTTCAGGACAGGTACAAAGAGACTAGAGAAACTCATTGTAAACAAATCGCCAGGTCCTGATAGGTTACACCCACGAGTCCTCAGGGAACTTAGCTCAATTAAAGCCAAGCCACAATTTGTACAACTGATTGGTGTAGAGTAAATGTGGTACAAATTTGGAAAAAAGGATCAAGATGTATTCCAGCTACAGACCAGTCAGCCTAGCACCAATAGTATTTAAGGTATTTGAAGGAATGGTAAGGAATATTGTACCATATAAACATTTAGGCTAGATTCACACTAAAACACGCAGCGGCTCAGAGCAGGTGTCTGGTGCGTCTCCATTCAATGTTTCAGGTCCGAATTCAGGTCGAAATGTTTGGCTGAATTCGACCTGAACGGGACCAAAAAAAAACATGACTGTCCTGTGCAATTCACACCGGAGCCGCTGCTAAGATGTGTGATCTGGCTCCATAGAGTCACAATCTCTTGCTATACGAATTGGATGCAGGTTTCTAATTTACATAGGTGTGAACCCAGCCTTAATGCAGCCCAAGTATTTGATGAAATGGGGGGCTGGGCAGATACATGGCAACTACATGGCAGATGAGGTTCAGTATTATGAAAGGTAAAGCTGTGCACTTTGGTGCCAAAAATATAGTTTAGGAGGGGCTCTCCTGTAGAAAGCAGTGATGGAAAAGGATCTGGGGGTGTTTATAGATCTCAGATTTAGCAATAGCATGCAATGTCAAGCTCCAGATAAAAAACCCACCAGCATATGGTTTTGTATTAAAAAGTGCATACATTCCAGTTATGAATCAATAATTCTGTCCCTTTACCATGCACTGGATCAGACTCATCTTGAATATGCAGTTCAGTTTTGGTCACTAGTCCTCAAAAAAGATGTTGAATTAGAAAGTGTTCTGCAAAGGTCAATACAATTTTGAAGGGGGGTGGAGGACTTCATCTACAGCAGGGGTGTCCAACCTTTTGAAGAGTGAGGGCCACTTAAGCAACTTAGTAACTTGTCGTGGGCCACAATGAGCAAAGTGAATGGATGGGCAGCCCACTCTATAGAACCCACTCTACTCTTTTTTTTTTGGGGGGGGGGGGGTTGGATTGGTGGTAAGCGTTTGTAAATGAACACAATTCCATTTATATCTGCCACTCCTTAGAGGTGATTGGAGGGTCCGATTGGGTTGGACTGATTGTGTGAAAGGGGCCTACGGCTTCACATCGATGTACTGTTGTTTACCCGCACTGCAAGTGCAGCACAATTCCCCTGTGGCTTTCCGGCAGGTAAGCTGCACTTTGCCATAGACTTTTATTATATTCTGCAGGTGTGATGCACTTTCAGAAAGCTCACCAAACTTACAGGTAATAGAAGTCTATGGATCAGTGCAGGTAACTCGCAGGTGCACTGCTCTGCACCTGCAGATCAGTTTAAAAGCAGGCCAGTAACCACTGCAAAACAGATATGCCCATAAATACATTGTGATTTTAGTAATAAACTTACCTTTTAATAACATTATTCTATTCCATCCCAGAGCAGGAGGTCGCGGGCCACATCAAAAAGCTCCGCGGGCCACATGTGGCCCCCGGGCCACTGGTTGGGCACCCCTGATCTACAGTATGAGGATCACTTACATAGATTACAGTTAGGCTTTTGGGAAAAGAGTAAGAGCCGGTTCACAGGGCGACTCGTCAGGCGGCTCAGCCGTCTGACAAGTCGCGACCCATTCTATTCACCAGAACCAGAACCCATTCTATTCACCAGAACCGTTCTAATAGAAAACGACTTAGAAAAAGGTTATTGTATGACTTTGGGGGCTACTCGGGGCAACATGCATTGACTTCTATACAGAAGTAATTTTGCAAGTTGCCTCTGAAGTCGTCTTCAGGACGACTTGCCGAGTGGCCCCCCAAAGTCTTGCTGCCCCAGTGTGAACCGGCTCGTACTTAAGAGGGAATATGATTACATTATACAAATATAACTAAGATAACCAATAACTGTGATGACCTGTTTACTCTAAGGTCCCTGAAGAGAAAAAGTGGCCAATGTTTGAGATTACAAGAAAGGAATTTTAATGTTAGATTGCAGAAGGGGTTCCTTACTGTTAGAGCAGTAAAACTTTGGAACTTTCTTCCCCAGAAGTTGTATCACCTGAGAGTGTTAAATAATAAAAATAACACAATCACACTAGAAAGACCAGTGTCTTTTTTCATATTCATAATTTTTGTAAATAATTCTAACATTAAAGTGGTTGTAAACCATTACATATACCCAGTGATATGACCTCAGGCAATACATAGAGATTTAACAAATCCTCCTACATAAGTTGTACCAGTTTATCCGCAGTCTTCTCTTATATACAGTACATCCATTCCAGTCCAGAGATTATAAAGCTTACCTGAGCTGTCAGGAAAAAAAGGGGTTCAGTCAGGAGAGCTCTGACAGCTGCTTGGAGGGAAAGGACAACACACCCTACCCCCATTTTAACCAACGCACAGGAACAGAACTGAGGCAGTCAATCACAGGCTGTGTGCTGGAGCTTCCCCCCCTGTCCCCCTTTGCCCAGGGCAAAGATGGCAAATTGTGCCTCCCCTTTCATTATGTGCAAGCTTATGAGGAGGAGGGGGAGAGATAGCACCGGACGCACCTACTCCCAACTCTCTCCTTCTCTCCTTGTTGCTTCCAGTGCTGGGCTGACAGAAATAGTGATGCTGCTGTCGCTACTCCTATCAGCCTTATAGCAGAAGGAACTTTCAGCGCCCCATCCTTACAACACGCACTGCGTCAAGGACAGCTGCCCCTTTTGCCCACACAGTGTCCCAACTCCGCGTTCACCTTTTTTCTCTTGTTGTAAGGAAAACTTAACAGAAGTGATTGATGCTGATAGCAGAGAAATGAGACAGCAGACAGAAATGACACTTAGTGCTCCCAAGTGAGACAAGTACACACTATAGATGGATAAGCATTGCTTATTATTATTAAACAGGATTTTTATAGCGAGCGCCAACAGTTTGCCTCTCATGTCTGAGGTTTACAACCACTTTAAAGTATATATAACTTGATGCTAAAGCATGGTGCATAATAAAGAAAATAGAATGATTTTAGGAAATACCTTTTTAATCATCTTTTCATTTCTTTTCTGCAGATCTCCTTCACTCTCTTTGCAGCTACTTCATATCTATACTTATTATTATTTTTTGTTTCAGCAGAGACAGCAATTCATTGCTCAGGGTGGGCATCCTGGTGGTGACGTGGAAAATTGTGTAGCGCTTGAAATGACTATCTATTAATGATAGTCTAAGACACACAAAAAAAGTGAAATAAAATTGTGAAACCAAATAAAGACCCTGGATAATTCAGGGAAAGACACTAAGGGGCAGATTCACGTAGATCGGCGCATTATCATTCCGGCGTAGCGCACCACTTTTCCGTTAGACTTGCGCAATCTAGCCGCGTAATCCGGCGATTCACGTAGCTTTTACGCAAGAGCTTGCGCAAACGTAAGGTTTTTTCCGTAGGCGTAAGGAGGAGTAATACAAATTGGGAGGGACGTGGGCGTGTTACATTGAAATGAGCCGTGACCCCATGCAAATGAAGGGCCGGCCGACTCGCGCATGCGCGCGTGAAGGAAACCATGTCAGCTCCGTTGTGCGCATGCTCACAACTCGGGAGCGGCGCAATCATTGAAATTGGAAATGGACTAGGGCAATGTTGTGAACTACGCAGACAGCATAAATAGACACACACAAACGCCCTTCCATTGCAAAAGTACATCCCTTTGTGTCCCTTCCCATTGAATCAAGTGCTTTTGCTCTGTTGTTCGTTAGAGTGTTTTTTGTAGTTGTCAGATTAGTGTTCTGTGTGATCTAGTGCTTGTTGAGTTTTGTGAAAGTGTATTTTGATAAGTGTTTGAGACTGTTTGTTTGATTGATATATTTCTGAGCGTTTGTTTTCTGGCTTTATTTTTTCATCTGATTTTTTTGTGTCTGTTTCTTGCTGAGTGCTAGTGTGATTTTTGGGTGTTCTTTTTCTCTTTGTGTGCTAGGGGACCACAGTGGTGTACATGCATGCATTCTCATTGTGCCATGATTAATGTGTGTGTTTAACGTGCAAAGATGCATAATGTGAGCTGGCATGAGATGGGGTCATGAGATGGGGTCCCAGTGCATATGCAGAGTCACCTTGAAGGGAAAAGACAGGAGGATGTTAGTCATGCATGTGCCACTTGTGAGGTGTGCATCACGGGAGGGGATAGTCATGCCTGACTCCCATGTCACTCACCAACCAGCCAGCTGTCCCCATACATGTTCTGTTTGAAATCTGTGGGGATGGGGCTCTGATTGTATATGTAGCTGTCATGGGTGTCATGGGTGGTGCCATGTGTTGGGCTGCTGATGTCCTCCTGCAAGGTTGTGGTAATTCCATGATGGCATGAGGGGTGAATCTGAAGATGCGAGACGCCTCAGAATCACTCATGCCAAAGATGTCTATGCGTGTGTGATATATCAAGTGAAGAGTGAGGGGCTTGTATCAGATAAGAATATTGTATTAGATTAGATTAAATGGTACATTTTATATAAGCAAAAAAAAAAAAAACATCTCCCGTGCCCTCCTTAGTGCCATCCTCCGTGCCCTCATCCTTCTTTGTTCATCTAAAGTCAGTAGTATAGCTATGCGCGACGATGCCCCTGGCATGTTGGCATACAGATTGTTGGGCAACACGTGTGACTGCTGAACTCCTCACTAACAGTGTTGCTTTATCTGACAATTAGACTTTTTTTCAAAATTTAGACCAGCTTTTAGGTCCTCTAACTTTAGACAGAACATTTTGCAGTTGCGCACATCGCGTAGACTGCGCAGCAACTGCGTTTTTTTGTGAATCCCCGTAACTCCCTCATTAGCATATTTGACTAGCAAATCAATGGTGTGTCTAGCGCAGTTTTGCGCGAAGGGAAGCGAATGTCTAATTAAATTACGCCGGACCAAAAAACGTAGATTTCTGGCGTATATTGTTTAGTGAATCGCGTCCAACTATACGCACGCGCACATTTAGACTTACGCACGCGCAACAGCAGTTGCGCAGGCGTAATCGCTCTGTGAATCTGGCCCTAAGTGACTAGTGAGTGATAAACAGAATATTCTATTAGTGTGTTAAATAGTATGTTCAACTACTGATGAATGCGATTTCACACATATACATAAAACACATATGCCAACAGACAGTGATAATTCATTTCTTGGACAAACATGAATCAATTAGTGGCAAATGGATGCCAGGTATAATGATCTCCTGTGAAGGGAAAAAATAATATTAAGTGAATAAAAAATAATAAATAAATATAAAATAAAGATTGTGAATCTTGGTGTGAAAATAACAGTCAATCTGATGATTGGTGAATGTTAAATAGCTTCTCCACTAAGTTGTTCCCACCACCGAAAGCAATGCAGGCTTACCGGAACCAATTGACTTCAGCTGGCTTACACCACAGAGTCAAAGTGGGCTTGTATTATGCTGATATCAGGGCAGTATGCTGGCTGGTCATCAGAGCGATTCTGTGGGATGGATGGACGAAGCCCAGCTGGGAGTACGATCCCCAAATGGATGTTCTCAATTTCAGCTGAATATAAAGCGCTTGTATACAAGTAGGGCGGCAGTGGAGTCCTCCCCATCCTGGTGGTGACAACAGTGTGTCATGGCTTTTTTTTTTTTTAGGAATAGGAATAGAAATCTTTTTAGGAACAAAGAGAAAGACCCCTAGGGTCGGACTTTAAGGGCACAAACACAGACAATAGAAAATAGTGAAGTTTTGTTTGACATTTATATATTAAACATATATTAAATATTGCACATGGTTACAATGTATACATAAAATGCAGTGAAAGATACAACTTCCTGAGACTGATGCATTTCTGAGATGAGTGTTGTCTTCTTCATCAGGGGTTTGATAGAAAATATGATATCTATAAATTTCAAATGCAAAATGATTAACAATGGATTTAATTGAAGTGCAGTGAGTGTTGGCAATAATACCAGGTGAAAATTAAGGCCACGTACACGCGATCAGACCGGACCGTTTTCATTGGACCAGGCTGAAGTGGTCTGATGGTCTGATGTGTGTACACACCATCGGACCAAAAATCAGATCAGACCAGAACGCGGTGACGTAGAACACAACGACGTGCTGACAAACTAAGTTCAATGCTTCCAAGCATGCGTCGACTTGATTCTGAGCATGCGCAGGTTTTTGGTCTGATGCTTTTGCGTACTGACCATCGAATCTGTCCGTCGGACAGATTTTAAAGCAATTTTTAAAACTTTGGTCCAACGGACAACGGTCCGATAGGCCGTACACACCATCGAATTGGTCCGATGAAACTGGTCTGCAGACCAGTTTCATCAGACCGGTCTGATCGTGTGTACGTGGCCTTAGAGAAATAAAAGCAAAAACAAAGAAAATGAATGAACCACGATGTCTGGATTACACAACATTTTTTGTTCTTTGTTTTTATTCTACACAAAACAACTCTCATTGGTAGACACTGAAAAAAAATAATTTGCTAATACTAATAAAGTATATAACCAATATGTTGTTTGTTTCTAAAACCTATGAGAAATCCAGATGAAGTGCAGAATCCATGCTTGGGGCAGTTGTACATTGTATTGGAGAGCATCCTCTCTCTGAGTACTACAGCCTCCATAAAGGATGACGCAAGTTGTACAGATAAGAAACATGGGGCAGAATACTGCAGCCTCACCCCGAAGCAGTGTGAGAAATGTGCATGGCTTTATATCAAACACTAAATACAGGTATCATTGAGTAGTTTTTCCAACTCTAGCAGCAGCGGTGTACTTTTTGGTAACATCAAGATTGATTTTTCGTTTCGTATATTGTTGCTTTTTAAATTTAGATTTTTAATGTACATCAGTTTACTGAAGAAAATCTGTTCCATCACTTGGTCATAAGATGCTTTGCATTGTACATGTGACATAGAATTAGTTTACAGCTTGTAAATTCTCTATTAGTAAGCACATCAGAAACCTGCCATTAAACTGATGTGTACTGCTAGATGATGCAAATCAGCAAATAGACTGTGGGCTAAAGCAGATAATATGACAAGATATGCGTAGGCTATTTAAAATAAATGGCAAGCTGCCTAATACATAAATCACTGCGTGTGTGGAAATTCTGCATGGCGCTATCATAAAAGATGTACATCTCTTGATGTAGGCTTCTGTTTTTTCAGATGTTCTAACAGGCTGTGATCAGCATCAGTTTTTGCTGCCCTCTCCTGTGAATAATGAACAGTTTACCAATGTTATGTGCACATATACAGAGATATGTATGTTATATGCCTTTCCCCCAAAAAAATATTAAAGCTGAAATAAAGTAAACAAAATGTGAACAGGCAAGTTCTTTATTGCAGAAGAGACATGCTATGTCTCTCCTGCAATAAAACAATCTCACCTGGCAGTTTGCAATTTTCTTTTTTTTTTCACAAAGAATCTTTATTGGGAGAACAATAAAGCATAATACATTGTACATTTATAAAAGTATCATCACAATGAAAGATTGTATACATCAGAAGAAGACAATCATGTAGAAGTTACAAACAATAACTTTCATGGAAGCATACAAATTACAGATCTACCTTCATTATGTTCAATTTAGAATGAATGAACAGTATAGGTGTTTAGACAAGCGCATTTGTGTAGGGGAAGGGGAAAGGGAAAGATTAAAAAAAAAAAGGAGAAAAAAAAGATTAAAAAAAAAAGAACAGCAGTCATGAGAAGTTTTACTTTACAATAGATTTGTAATGGTGGGAATCCTTAAAAGTTGTCCAATTGAGCCAGGTAGCATAGAATGTGGTAATTTTTTCTTGGGATATACTTATGAGTTCCTCAACTCCTTCCATGTTGTTAATTCTCCTGAACCGTTCTGCCTTCGTTGGTGTATGAGGAGATCTCCAGTGAGAGGTGATACAATGTCGTGCCGCATTTATCATGAACATAGGAAGTGATTTCAAATACTGATATCTAGGCATAAAACTGAAATGTAATAAATACTGAGCAGGGGTGAAACTTAAGTTTGATGATGTAATCAATTTAATGGTTTCATGCACCGCTACCCAGAAAGATTGAATTAAAGGGCATGACCACCATATGTGTAGCATAGAGCCCTCCTCTCTTTTACATCTCCAACATCTATCAGAAACCAGAGGTGAAATTTTGTGGAGGATTGTGGGGGTTCTATGCCATCTGGTTATAATCTTGAAACCACTTTCTTGTGTGGCCACATTCAATGAACCTTTATGAGCATATAGGTATATTGTCTCCCAGTCATCCTCAGTCAAGTCTATGTTTAAATCTCTTTCCCATGCTTTACAAGATGAGCTGGAGAAGTCAGCGTTTTCCTCAAATAATGATTTGTAGACTGTCGAGATAATGTGCCTGAGGGGGGATGTTTTACTGCAGAGAGTTTCTAATAAAGTGAGAGGTCTGGTCCAATGATGAACACTGTCTTTTTTATTTAGGAAGTGTCTGATTTATATATAGTTCCAATGTGATAGGAGGGATGGTTTGATGTCTTTTAATATGTCTTCTCTAGAGAGGAGTTTACCATGTTTGAAGAAGTGTTTTGCCAGGATGTCTCTATATGGCCACTGATGTGATGGGAACAACTTTTCCGTGCCTGGCGAAAAGTCTGGATTATGTCAGAGCGGTGTAAGAGGGCTGAGCCAAGGTGATTGAGTTTTGTTTTTAAAAGTATTTTGGAAGCTTTCTAATGTAGGACCAATAAGAGGGTGAGATTTGATAGAATTTGTATGATATTTAGGATTGATCCATGGCATAGTTTTTAGTCCATGGGGGACCTGTGCTTGTTCAAGGGTGACCCAGTCTTTAACTGTGTGATGTATATTCCAATCTACAATTCTCGTCAACAGGGCAGCTTGATGATATTTCCTAAGGTCGGGTAAGGCTATACCTCCTTTGTGCTTGGGTAGGGTCAGTCTCGAGAACTTGATTCTAGGGGATTTGCCCCTCCAAATGACAATTTTCTTCATAATATGTGCTGAGCTGTGTATCAATCGGTGTGGCATCCCCCTTGCTTTCTGTAATAACAGGTAGAAAATCAGAGGATATGGACAGCAGTAAAATCTAATAGAAGCCATAACACTTCTTGTTTTTTTTATATATATATATACTTTTTATATTGTAACTGTATCTGACAACTACAGTGCTAAACACTACAGTTGTTATGTTGTAGTAGTATCTACAAAGCCATCTGCTGGCTAAAGGCTAATTTTGCAACTAAAGCCTGCATCCTGCATATGATCACTCATATGTCATAGATGATTAAAAATGATTACTGTTAAGCCTAGTACACACTAGAACTTTTTTTCATTCAGCCCTACTGGGCTGAAAAAAATGCCAGCTCAAGAGGAGACAGTGTACTTAATATCCGACATAAGTACAGTAATCTGCCCTGCTGTTCTTTTGCATTCAGCGCTTTCTGACTGAGAGCAATTGAGAGAACTTTTTTGGTCAAGGAAAAATGGGAAGAAACTGCGCTAAATATAACAAAAAGAAAAAAAGGGGGGAAAACTACAACGTGATTACAGTGTGTGCTCTCCAGGTGCTGCGATTATCATGTAAACAATAAATACAAGAAATAAACATAAGAAAAAATATAAATCACACTACCTCAACCGTCTTTAACAAACACAAATATATACAAATGAGTGATCTCAAATGATATGTGTAAAAGGCTAACTTCTATGTCAAGAATGTGACCTGTGATGGCCGTCACCTCAAAAACCCTCAATAATATTAATAATAGTTGTTTAACGAAAAAAAAAAATATATATATATATATATATATATATATATATATACCCAGTGACATACAAATCCAAAACCATCAGCTGAGTATAAACTATGGCTCTGAATAAATCAATATACAGTCCAAAATATTAACAGTAGAAAGTCCTTAATAACAATAAAGTTGTCAAATACCCGTGCATCTGTGTCACATAACGGATTGATGAAAAGCGTGTCCAAAAGAAATGAACGTGTCCTCCACCATTTCAGGTTCAGGTTCAGGTTCCTCCACCATTTCATTTCAGCAATAACGATGCCCACCATGCAAGAAACATCAATAGCTCCACATAGTGTGTTAATGTATAAAAATGTATTTAAAAAGCTAAAAATGCACTTACAGTTATACAATTTAGAAACGCCTTGAAATTTTAATGTGCCGGCCAGTACACAAGAACCCTCAGGCACTCGTCCACTGGGGGAACGTTTAGGAGCTTGGGTGACAGCAGCGCACCGCTCGCCCTACGTCCATTTCGAAAAAAACTTTTGTCTTCCAGGGGCACGAGCAGCGCGCTGTCACCTCTATATATAAGAACACAAATGAAACCAACTCTGGTCCATGGCCGCCTCCCCAACTTGCACACATGACAGGAAGGAAGGGCTACAATATGGCGCCCAGTACTGCAGACAAGCTGCACAACCAGAGATGGACAGTACTTAAACACAACTTTACACTCAATGTTTAACCTATTAACATCACCACCAATAGGACAGATATATATTGAACCTTCCACACCACTATTGGTGATGTACACTTTATTAAAAAGTTTGTTAAAAAACGTCTCCATGCTGGGCTACTGGGCTCCAACATGGCGCCCGAGCATGCGCAGTACGGGCGGGAGGACGCCAACATGGTGCCCACTCCCACACATGCGCCATGTGGGGAATAAGGGCTCCGACATGGCGGCCAGTCCTGCGCATGCACCGTATGAGCGGGAGGCTCCAATGGGAACACCCACCACCCCAGCTGCTGTTGACGTAAGTCCCGCGCATGCGTCGTACGAGTGGGAGGCTCCAAAGGAAACGCCCTTTGGAGCCTCCCGCTCGTACGGCGCATGCGCAAATTTTAGGCCCTTTATTGTTCTGCGCATGGGATAGACCTAGGACATGTATAAGTTCCTCTTTGGGTAATTGAAAATTGTTTTTCAAGATAATCTATTGTTAACCAAATTAAATCAAAACTGCACTATTTTGAGCAACATTCTAAATTTAGGAAGTCCAATAGTGGGAATATTATAGATGCAGAAGCCCTTTGAGATATGTTCCTGTCTGTAGTAATTGCTGAGATGTACATGTAAGAAAAAGTCTGGTTCAGTAAAGTACTCTATAATAGAAGATGATGTTAATCACAATAAGAAAACAAATCAAGGTAGCAACCAAGAACAAAAATGTATTGGTGTTAACCCCTTCCCTACCAGCCCATAGGGGAATCACGTCATGGTGATAGCCTCGCCGATGAGACAGGACGTTGCACAACGTCCTGTCTTCACGGCGTTCTAGGGCGCGCGCGCGCGCGCCCGCGGCAACACCCGCGATCCCGCGCGCGTGCCCGACGGCCGTGATTGCCGCCGGGCACCCGCGATTTCCGGAAATCACGGCAGGAGTGTGGATCTGTGTGTGTAAACACACAGATCCACCTCCTGTCAGCGGTGAGGAGACTGATGTGTGTTCCCAGTACAGAGGAACACACATCGATCTCCTCCCCCTGTGAGTCCCCCTCCCCCTACAGTTAGAACATACTTTAGGACACATTTTAACCCCTTCAGCGCCCCCTAGTGTTAACCCCTTCCCTGCCAGTCACATTTACACAGTAATTAGTGCAGTTTTATAGCACTAATCGTTGTGTAAATGTGAACGGTCCCAAAAACGTGTCAAAAGTGTCCGATATGTCCGCCGCAACGTCACGGTCACAAAAAAAAAAACGCAGATCCCCGCCATTACTAGTAAAAAAAGTAAAATAAAAATGCCATAAATCTATCACCTATTTTGTAGACGCTATAACTTTTGCGCAAACCAATCAATATACGATTATTGCGTTTTTTTTTTTAACCAAAAATACGTAGAATACGTATCGGTCTAAACTGAGGGGAAAAAAGGTTTTTTTAAAAAAAATATTGTGAGATGTATTAAATAAAAAGGAAAAAATATTGTGTTTTTTTTTAAATTGTCGCTCTTCTTTTGTTTATAGCGCAAAAAATTAAAACCGCAGAGATGATCAAATACCACCAAACGAAAGCTCTATTTGTGTGGGGAAAAAAACATAATGATTTAATTTGGGTACAGTGTTGCACGACCACTCAATTGTCATTCAAAGTGCAACAGCGCTGAAAACTAAAAATTGGTCTGGGCAGGAAGGGGGTGAAAATGCCCTGTATGGAAGGGGTTAAAGAACCACCAGCAGTGCTGTTATCATCAGCCATAGGCTAGATCTGGCCGAAAGACAACTTGCACATTTAAAGTACAATTAAAGGCACATTTTTTCTTTTTTTTGATAGAGTGAAGAGGGATTAGAGCACTTGTCTGTTTTTTATTACTTTCTGTGCCCCCATTAAGGAGATTCACCCTCTCAATTTGTCCTGTTTACTATTATCATTGAAAGTAAAAGAAAATCCCAAATTATTAGTTGTTCCTAGAAAAGTAATAGAGGGGAAATCTTCCAATGCCAATAAATCTTCCAATGGGGACACTAGCTCTGGTGACCTGGGGGTCCCCAAGGAATTCTCTTAATTTTCAGGGATTTCATTTAATTTCCTGTTTGGCTATGGGACAGGAAGTGAAGGGAAATCTCAGCAATAAAACAGAGATAGCAACAAAAAAAATGCCTCCTTACTCGATCCATAATAATAAAATAAGATAAAAATGTGCCCATAATTTTACTTGGGGGTCATGGGCAGGGGCGGACTGACAACTCATGAGGCTCCCGGGCAATAGAAGATTATGGGGCTCCCGGGCCTACAGATGGCTACCACGCCAGGAGGCAGTGCAGAGGCAGGGCAGCTAAAATAAAATCTCTGGATTTTCACATCAAAAGCATGTCGGTTTCAGACATATCAGGGACAGATGTAAAAAAAAAAAACACAGATTTTTACATACTGTCCCTTGGCAACCGTGATGGGGCCCCCTAGTGGCAAGGGGCCCTCGGGCAGTGCCTCGAGAGCCTCAATGGTCAGTCCGCCCCTGGTCATGGGAGAACAAGAAATACAAAAATAAATATTAGTATGTACTTGGTACCCAAAAGGAAAACCATAAGGCCTCATTCACATGGATGCTGAGGCTCGTAGCATGAGTGCCCAATATTGATGCACATAAACAATAGCATACCACACACATCTTCCTGGTTCCCACAGCTACACAAAGTGGTGTGGCCACACTACATATGTGTGGCTAAACACTAATCTAAAGGTTATCCAATTTTTCAGGAAACCCATAAGGCCTCATTCACATGGACGTTGAGGCTTGTATCATGAGTGCCCAATATTGATGCACATAGACAATGGCATGCCAGATACAGCTACACAAAGTGGTATGGCTAAACATTAATCTAGAGGTTATTTAATTCTTCAAGCCCATGTGTGCCTCCATACATCTTTTCTTGCACTACTTTTCTTAATAATCAGAATTCTGAAACTATTTTTACATAATCTATTATGCTAGAAGCTGAAAGAAAAACCTGTCCAAGCTAACATCTAATTTCTGTATGTTCTAGATGCCAACTAACCATGGCACATAGTCCAATAACGTTTTAATGTCCTTCTCTCATTCACACATCAAACTCTAATTGCAAAGAACATACCTGCTGGGATATGATTTGAAACTGTAAGTGCAGGCATGCCTGAGGCTCACAATAAAAAAAACTAAAACCAATGTGCGCATGACCTGACATGATGTACATTTACCAGAAAGCTTTAACATGACTTCAGCTCTCTTTATATTCAAGGAAGCATTTTCCTACAAAGGTGCTAGTGTATTTTCCTGTTATGAAGTCATCAGTTTTCTACATACAGCAGTGCTAAAATCTGGTTTTAAATACATTCAGCACCATGCCTAATACCATTGATGATGATAAATGCATCCGTCAGTCAGGTTAGAAATCACCAGTAAATGTACATACAAAATATTAGGCAATGTGAATTTAGTCTGAGTGCAGGCTGTAGCAATATCTAAATGCTGAAGGTTACTATTGATAAATCAATTCCCCACAGCTGTTCCTCTAAAGCCTTAAACGGTTGATAGGAAAATAGTTTGCTAAGGAATAGAACTTTGTTGAAGCATATCTAAACCTGAATCTGTCACCCTGGAAAGGGAAGTGTGTTAGGAACATGGAGGGGGTATTCTGTAGTACATAGAGGTGAACTGGGCAGGGCTTATAAAACCGCTGGAGATAACCCTGCACAAGAATGCTCACTGAAGTTCTGGCAGGATCGGCAAGCATATTTTTTCACGTATTGAACAGATGTAACAATATGTTTTCAATTATATATTTAGGAGACTAAAAGGGAGCAAATAAGTAAAGTTACTGGACCGGATTCAGAAAGAAGTTACGTAGGTGTATCTGTTGATATGCCGTGTAAGTTCTAGGATGCGCCAGCGTATCTGTATTCAAGATACGCCGGAATTTTGCTAAGATATGAGCGGCATAAGTCTCTTACGCCGTTGTATCTTAGTTGCATATTTATGCTGGCTGCGTTGAATATGCAAATTAGATAGATACGCTGATTCACGAACGTAGTTGCGCCCGACGTATAAATTTGCGTCGTTTATGTAAGGCATCGGACCAGCGTAAAGTTACCCCAGCTATATGAGGCACAGGCAATGTTAAGTATGGACGTTGGGACAGTGTTGAATTTTCCGTCGTTTGCGTAAGTCGTTCGTGAATAGGGCTGTGCGTAAGTTACGTTCACGTCATTTACGCGGAGTTACGAGTCATTAACATTAAACACGCCCCCTACCTGCCTATTTTGAATTACGCGGGCTTACGACGGCCCATTTACACTATGCCGCCCCAATTTACGGCGCACGTTCTTTCTGAATAAGGAACCTGCCTCACTAAGTTACGGCGGCGTAGTGTATCTGAGATACGCTACGCCCGCCTAAAGATAGGCGATTGTTTCTGAATCTGGCCCAATTTGTTTAGGGTTTACATAGACTTGAATTGTGATGTCTGGCTCTCTGACCATAGCCTACGCAAGTTAAATGTTATATAATTTATATAGATTACATTATTGCACATTTATGAAACATTTTAATTGTTCTTCCAAAGACTGCATGCAAAAAGAAATACCTAATAACCTTGAATATTTAAATATATAAAACTCAACCACATACACAGGAGTATAATCGCCTGAGCATCCACAACCTACTATGCACAAGTTTTGTATGAAAAACCAAAATACAATTTCCTTTTATTGAGTTTTTCTTTAAATGTCATGAGGGTCTACATCACAATATATTAAAAGATAATACATTTCTGTATTTGTTGCATTTGTGGAACCATTATGCTACAAAAGCACAAACAAATATTTCTTTGCTTTAAAAAGGTCTATGCATTTCACGGCATACAGCAGCTTCCTTAGAACTTAGAATTGTATAGTAATCTTTGCTGGTTAATTAAATAAGAAAACTTTCACATACCTAATAGTTAATGCCACAAAAAAAATATGTACTTTACCATATGTCCCCTGGATGATCAGGGATATACATTGCATCAAACATGTAGCTATAAATCCCCTACGATGGATAAGACGAGACGCCATTTTCTTATCTGGCTCAAGATGTCTCAGCACCCTAAGGGTATCCAAATGGAAGTGATAAGTGGAAATTTAATGTGATATTTATTTTTAGAATTTTCTTGTAGTCATGACTAAAACGGGTTAGCATGTTGGAAAAGGAGGAACTATAATTATTTACATAGACATAGGTAGGATAATTAAAAAAAATAGAATGTGCTTAGCCATTATATTACAAGTAATTAATAACACCCGATCTGTGTTTCTAATGCCGCGTACATATGACCGGATTATCTGTTGGAAAAAGTTGGATGGTTCTTCCAACGGAATTACGATCAAGCTTGTCTTGTGTACACACAGTCACACCAAATTCTGCCCGTCATGAAATGACACTGTTAAATGTTTTAAGCAAAATTAAGTTCCAAAAATAAATATTATTAACAACAACGTTAACAATATTAACTTAAAACATACCAGTACCCATCAGTGCAGCCTCACTGTGCCCATCAAATGCAGTGTCGAAGTGCCCCATCAATTGCAGTGTTGCAGTGCCCCATCAAATGCAACGTCATCGTGCCCCATCAAATGCAGCATCACAGTGCCCCATCAAATGCAGCTTTACAGTGCACCATTAAATGCAGCATCACCGTGCCCCATCAATTTCAAGCGTCACCGTACCCCATCAATTGTAGCATCACCCTGCCCCATGAACTGCAGCATCACCGTGCCCCATGAATTGCAGCATCACCATGCCCCATGAATTGCAGCATCAAATGCAGTGTCGCCGTGCCCCATCAATTGCAGTGTCGCAGTGCCCCATCAATTGCAGCATCACCGTACCCCATCAATTGTAGCGTCACCATGCCCCATGAATTGCAGTGTCACCGCACTACATCAATTGCAACGTTACCGTGCCCCATGAATTGCAGCGTCACCGTGCCCCATCAAATGCAGCTTCACCGTGCCCCATCAAATGCAGCGTCACCATGGCCCATTAAATGCAGTTTCACTGTGCCCCTTTAAATGCAGCATCACCATGGCCCTTTAAATGCAGTTCATGTGCCCCTTTAAATGCAGTTTCACTGTGCCCCTTTAAAGTCAGCGTCACCTTGCCCCATCACTCCAGACTCACCATTGTCTCCTGGTTCACACACACACAGCGGACATCTTCCAGTGCCTCCAGAACATCACACATCTGTCTTAAAGCGGTGGTTCACCCTAAGGCCTCGTACACACGAGCAGACAGATTTGTTCAAATCTGTCTGTCCGACAGATTTGAACAAATCTGTCTGCTGGGATTTTGGTTTGCTCGTGTGTACACACAAGCAAACCAAAATCCCCACCAGCAGACGGCGCGCTGACGTGTCGGTGACGTGGCGGTGACGTTGACGCCGCCACGTCACTGCACCAGGAAGTAAAACACTTCCGCGCATGCGCCGAATCCATTCGGCGGCGGTGCGGGACGACATGTCTGCTGGTAAGTGTACTAACCAGCAGACATGTCGGGCGGACGGATTCCCACCCGATAGATTTCAAAGCATGCTTTGAAATCTGTCGGGTGGCCAAATCCGTCGGCTCGGCCGTACACACGATCGAATCTGTCTGCGGAAACGGTCCAGCAGACCGTTTCCAGAGGACAGATTTAATCGTGTGTACGAGGCCTAAAACTATCCTGTCCCATCCCATCCAGCATACTGGCGTCAGCGCCAGTATGCTGTTTTTTTTTTATTTTTATCGATGTACTTACTGTTAAATGAAGAATTTTCATTTCTGTCCACCGCGGGTGAATGGCGCAGCTATGTCACGTCACGCCTTCCGAAAATAGCCGATTTAGGACTCGGCTCTTTCCGGCGCTATACGGCGCCTCCGCACAGACCTAGGAGCTGATTGCGCAGGCGCCGTATATAGCCGAGTTCTATGGCGCGTCACGCCCTCCGAAAAAAGCCGAAATAGGACTCGGATATATACGGCGTCTGCACAGTCAGCTCCTAGGTCTGTGCACGGGCGCCTTAAAGCCCGGAAAGAGCCGAGTCCTAAATCGGCTATTTTCGCAAGGCGTGATGTGACCTAGCCGCGCCATTCACCCGCGGTCGACAGAAATGAAAATTCTTCATTTAACAGTAAGTACAGCGATAAAAAAAAAAGGCGAGGCGAGGCGGTCCCGGGCGTCTGGTATACAGTGCTGCACAGTTCTACTGTACTATGAGAGGCCGGAGAGGGGCGGTCCGAGGCGGAGAGGGGCGGTCCTGTGCATCTGGCATACAGTGCTGGGCAAGGCAAGTGCTGGGCGGTCTGAGGTGGAGAGGGGCGGTTCCGGGCGGCAGTTCTAGGCAATGCTATTGGACTAGGAGGTGAAGAGGAGCGGTCCCGGGCGGCAGGTACAGTTGTGGGAAATCCTACTGGCCTATGGGAGGTGGAGAGGGGCGGTCCCAGGCGGCGCTGGTGTCCATTCTGCTGCTAGCATGTGTTAGCCTGTGCGGGACAGCGCGGCAACTGTATTGTACTTGAATACAGATTTTCTATTGGCCACACTGTGTGCATCTGAGGGCCGTACGGGATACTCGCACTGCACATAAATTCACTCGCCAAATGCGAGGAGGCGAGCACAAATTTTGAGGGCTGTACTAAGGTATTGTATTTCTTTCATCATTCCCTAATTACCATGATTGTTGTAACGGAACCCCAAATGAGACAGGGGTTAACGCCGTTTGAGATATTCCATTCCGAACTAAAGACAGCTATCGACACTCCACAATCCGTATGTTCTACTCGAACATTGTCTGTTCGTACATTCGACAAAAGCGGTCGTTCGCGCCAAAATTCGAGTGACACAAAACTGCCCATAATTCACGGCAGCATTGCGCGCTGATGATTGGCCAAGCGTGCTGTATATCCCGCATGCTTGGCCAATCACAGCGCGCAAAAAACGAAGAGCCATAATTGGCCAAAGCC
This sequence comes from Rana kukunoris, assembly GCA_029574335.1. NCBI lineage: Eukaryota > Metazoa > Chordata > Amphibia > Anura > Ranidae > Rana > Rana kukunoris. Next base: position 45,345 of record JAJQKJ010000574.1, read on the forward strand.
TGGGTAGCTTTGGCCAATTATGGCTCAGGGCTTTAGCACATGCCCCACACTATAAAAGGCCGCCTGCTGGGCGGCCTCGTGTAGTGTGTTCCGGCTTGTTAATGAGAGCAGTCAGAGAGACAGAGAGATTGTCTTTTTATATAGCTAGAACAGGCAGGCAGGCTAGTCAGTTTAGCTTAAAGGGACACTAAAGTCAGGGCTTTTTAAAAAAAAAAAAATAACAAACATGTTATACTTACCTCCACTGTGCAGTTCGTTTTGCACAGAGTGGCCCGGAAAGCTGTCTTCTGGGGTCCCTCGGCGGCTGTCTGGGCTCCTCCTCGCAAAAGCTTTCCCTCTTCATGCGAGGGCGCTCGCATGGAGGAAAGCTTTTGCGAGCACGCTCCCGTGATACAGCGGCGGCCATAGCCGCCGACTGTATCACTCGGCTCCGCCCCCGGCGCGCCGCGTCATCCGCTCTGATTGACAGCAACGCTAGCCAATGGCTGCGCTGCTATCAATCCGCCCAGCCTAGCCAATCAACGGCCAGGCTGGGAACCGAAGAGGACGACGTGGACGCGCCCGGGAGATTCGAAAGGTCAGGTAAGTACAACGGGGGCTGGGGGGGGGGGCGGTGCTGTGAGATGTTTTTTTACCTTAATGCATAGGATGCATTAAGGTAAAAAAACGTGTACCTTTACAACACCTTTAATTTACAGTGTGTAGAGAATATATATACATCCCTAGGAGTTGTACATATATTTATACACTGTATAGCTTAGATAGATTAGTTCTTCCTAATTTACTGGCAGGCAGGTGATTGTGCTATTTAAAGACGTTATCACACGTATAGACACACAGCAGGTACAATATTTTAAGGAATTTTATTTTAATTGTTTTAATTTAAGTATCATTAAAATCACTGCTCCTGGAGCAAAAAGATTCCTTTAAATATTGTACCTGCTGGGTGTCTATAGTTTGCTTGTGAAAACGTCTTTGAGAACCCGGGTGTTGCCCCAGGGAACATGTATCAATGGAAAAAAAGTTTTAAAAACGGTTGTTTTTTCAGGAGTCCTGAAAAAACGTCCGTTTAAAAAAAAAAAAATCTATTGATACATGTTCCCTCGGGCAAGACCCGGGTTCTTAAAGACATTTTCACAGGCAAACTATAGACTCCCAGCACTGCAGGTACAATATTTAAAGCAATTTTTCCTTTTTTTTTTATTTTTTATTTAAACATTATTAAAATCACTGCTCCTGGAGTAATGATTTTAATGATGCTTAAATTAAAAAAATTAAATAAAAATAAAATTCCTTTAAATATTGTACCTGCTGGGTGTCTATAGCTTGCCTGTGAAAATGTCTTTGAGAACCCGGGTCTTGCCCGAGGGAACATGTATCAATGGAAACGTTTTAAAAACGGTCACTTTTTCAGGAGTCCTGCTCCTGAAAAAACAACCGTTTTTTAAGCTTTTTTCCATTGATTCATGTTCCCTGGGGCAAGACCCGGAGTTCTCAAAGACGTTTTCCAGCAATAACTTGAATAATGGTCTTTTAAAATGAGCGTTTTTGAATTCGAACGTTCGAGTCCCATAGACTTCAATGGGGTTCTAAATGTTCGCGTGAACGGTCGGTCTGTTCGATGGTTCTGGTGCGAACCGAACATGGGTATGTTCGGCTCATCCTTAGTCATAGTATAGTTTTGATGGCGGTGGTATCGGCACAATATGAGTTTCTATATGTGGACATGGGGAAGAATGGCCGGATGTCTGATGGTGGAGTCTTCGCCCAGAACATCTGATGAGGCCATTCCCCCAGAGGACCCTCACCCCTGAGAAGAGGGTTTTTAACTACAGAGTGGTGGAGAATGCATTTGGCATAGCGGCCAACCGGTTCCGCCTGTTAAACTTAACCACATTGTGCGTGCATGCTGTTCTTCACAATTTTCTTAGAAAAATTCTCATAATTACATGGCCTAAGTTGGGCCTGAGGCCGAACTTTCAGAAACTACCCTGACGGGCCTGGAAGCTGGCCATCTTGGCTTGTCCCCCCAAAGCGCCCGCGATGTTTACCAAAAGTATATGGACTTTTTTTTACGAGTAGGGGGCCATTGCTATCCCAGAAGATTTCTGATAGTTTTTAAAAATAAAAAATTATTAATATCTGAAATCATCTTGAATTTGATTTACTGCCTGTGTTTCTTTTAGCCGTCTCCTAGGTTCTCCTAGTGCACATGTAGTGCCAAGTGTTTTTTCCATTATTAAATTTGTGTGGCCTATGTGTGTCAGAAAACTAACACAGCACGTCACCCTGAACACACCATCCCCACCGTGAAACATGGTAGTAGCAGAATCATGTTGTGGGGATGCTTGTCTTCAGCAGGGACGGGGAAGCTGGTCAGAGTTGATGGGAAGATAGATTTAGCTGAATACAAGGCAATCTTAGAAGAAAACCTGTTGGAGCAGTGGTTCTCAACTCCTGTCCTCAGGACCCACTAACAGGCCAGGTTTGCAAGATAACTAAAATATAATTGATATAATTTGCTGTAATTGCAGTATTCTAGTCTGCATCTCCCCAAAGTAATATTTAAAATATGGCCTGTTAGTGGGTCCTAAGGACAGGAGATGAGAGCCACTGTGTTATAGACTTGAGACCCCCCTGCCAGCCCCGCTCGCCAGCCCCGTTCGCCAGCCCGCTCACAGGCCCCATTTGCCAGCCCAGCTCACCAACCCCTTTCTCCAGCCCTGCACACAAGCCCCACTCGCCAGCCCCGCTAACAAGCCCGCCAGTCTTACACTTACCCCATCCATGTCCTGGGCGTCTTCCCCAGCTTCTCCTTCTAGCCAATCTGGTCGCTTCTTCTCCCAGCCAATCTAGTCTCAGAACCCGCTTCCTGTCCTGATTGGCCAGGAGAAGAAGCAAGAAGACAATAGTATATGTTGTTTTGCTATTGTCACAAGTGGGTGGGCTCAGGGCGCAGGGTTGTGTGCCCTGAGCCCATCCTTTTTTAAGCCCATTAGAGCCTCCAGGTCCAGTCTTTACAACAAAAAAGCAGTAGAACTCCATGCGTCCGGCACCCTGCATGGAGATTAAGGGAAAAAGTTAAAGGGGTTGTAAACCCTCAAGGCTTTTCAGGTGAAAAACCTCCTGTGATGCAACAGCCCCCCAGAGTCCTCCTTTTACTTACCTGAACCCAATTTTTCCAGCAACGGGGACTAGCACACCAGCTCTAGCCAGCATCTCAGGTCCTGATTGGATAGATTGATAGCAGCGCAGCCATTTGGGAGCCAGGTGGGGGGCGGTGCCGAGTCCTGCTGTCTGTGTCAATGGACGCAGCAGCAGGACACGGTACATTCCCTGTAAACTCAATGTGAATCCACTGTGTGACCTATATCTTTACGGTAAACATCCATAGTGATAGCATAACACTATACTATTAAATATTTTGTGAACCTACAGCAATATGCAGCTCCACCCGTGGAAATGTAAAATGATTCAAAAATTCATCTTACAATGTGCTACAGCAGGTAAGCAATTCTTTCAAACACTCCTTTGGTTGAAGATCTGACTGCCTCTATCGTGTTTTGGGAGATGCTATAAAAGCTGTGTTTTCGACATTCTCTCTGAGCTTTTTTGTGCTGCCTGGAAAGAGTGTATTTATGAATACAAGACAAGCTGTTAACGAGAAGAGAATATACTCCAGTATCAAGTACATATTTACATATTTCCTGGCTGGCATTCTTGTCTTGTATTCATAAATACACTCGACCATGCAATCTCTAACCACACATCATGTAAAGGCAATTAAATTATGTGCACAATTCAATATTAATGTAAGCTGATTTGTTCCTGCTTTTGGTGCATAGAACTATATTTACTACTGAAATGTTAACTACTACCCGTAGCAACTAGACACATGTTTATATAGCCTATATAACCAGTGCTAAATCTGCCAAAAACATATCTGCCTGTTTATTACTGCATATTGTTTACTTTTTGAAGGTTTCAGAACATAAATGACAGGAAGTTTTCAGGTAGGAACAGTGCTGTGTTTTGGCATAGGCTGACAAGGCCCAGACCTAGGGCGCACTTTGCAGGGGGGGCAAAAAAGCCACTGCCCACATGAGAAAAGCCCCCCGACCCATCTTACAGATTCTCGGCTCCTGTGGCCACCTCCTGCACAAAGACGGTTCCCAGAGACTGTCTTGCTGTAGCATGGCACTTGTAAATATATGGACAGCAGTAGTTTGGGCATCCTGGCCTGAGGGGGGGAGTGACTGGTGTTCCCATAAACGAGACTAGCTGCATGCAAGTTGGCTAGCGGAGAATGTGCGGATTTCGTTCACTGGCTGCATCTTCTCCCTGGCCCAGGGCGGGGATTGTGTGTGATGATAGGAGGAGGAGGAGGAGGAGAAAGAGAGGAGCATGAGGGGAACCCCCTGGCAGCAGCCAGGACGGCAGGTAAAACGAATTACTATTACTATTACTTTTGTAATGTGTGTGTGCCAATCAGCCAATCATGTATAATCACATATAAAGTGCTCAATATAGAAAGAATATACAGATCATGATATTGCAATAAAGTGATTTGTGCTACAAACTCATTAAACATACATGCAAACTTTGCAGTAAACAAACTTTCATTGAATGTGAACTGTTTAATGTGTTTGCATTGATTTCAGCATGTTTAAAGTGCTCCATGCATACTGAAATCAATGCAAACTCATTAAAGAGGAGTTCCGCCCCCCTCCCCCCATGAAATAATTAAAAGGGCTCTTTCACATGGACAGGCCACCCAATGGACTCTACAAGCTCAGCGGGGGATCGATTTGTTGATCTCCACTGAGCAGGCAAATGACAGGTCTGTCTTCACTTGTCTGTCCATTTTCATCTGATTCCATCTGAAAAATAGGGTCTACATTGGTCTGGATTTTGTGGACAGGATCCGAACAGACAGCAGTGGCATCCACTGCTTCATAGGAGTGAATGGAGGCTCTGATCAGGTCCATCTGAAAAAGGGAAACTGATCGCAGGGTGAAAGTGACCAAAGTCAGCAGCTAGAAATAATATAGCTGCTGGCTTTTATTAATTAATTAGGGCACTTACCTGTCCAGAGTCCCGCGATGTCGACAACCCAGCCGATTTTCTAATTGGCTCTCGTGTCCTGCCGCCGCCATTGTGGCGGGTTCCCTACTGCGCATGTGCAAAGTGTGCTGCGCTTTTTGAATGGCGAGGCAAAGGAGGGGATGTGGTTTACAGATAGGGTGGGTCTTATATGGGAAGGGGTGTGGCCTTGATAGGAAGGGGTGGGTCACATTTAAATTAGGGGGTGCATGAGTTTAGTCAGGCCTAGGGCAGCATAAAACCTGAATACACCACTGGGTGAGAAATACATAATGGAGGTTCCAACACTGATGCTATTAGACTAAGTTGTTAAACATGTGATTAGCATTGCAAGTTCAAATAAAAACATATTTAGCTCTTCTATAATGTTGTTGAGTCAGACTGAAATTCTACAGTGTCAGGTCAATTTGCAGTATTCTGTAACTTACCCTGGGTTAGTATTTCCAAGATTAAGACTTGGAGGGTCCAGCCTTATGGCACTATCAGTTCTCCGATGTTCTTGTAATGTTCTTGCTAAGGCATCATCACACTTTACTATACTGGCCTTACAGTGCATATGATATGACTTCCCTGTATGCGTTGTGTATACCATAAAAAATTAACAGGACCACCAATTAAATGATAGCACATAGTTTACACAGGTATACCGGGACAATTTACATTCCCAGCATCAGTCATAATGTAATCAAAGTGCTTATTATACTGTATTATGATTAAAAAAAAAATCATTAATTCAGCTAACACGACAGACACTATGTTTTGATTCTCTTTGGGATCTTTCTAAAGCTTTGTCTGCATCAAGTTATATCTTGTATGTGTAGCACACCCCCGTAAGGAGCAGCAAGTAAACTGGGATCCCCACCCTGCACAGCCAGGCACACCTAATTTCCACAGACACTCCAGTCAGAGAACAGTCTGTGACTTGTTTTTGTTATTTATTGAGAAATAATACCTTGGATAGGAATGGGAGATTATGGGATGCCCACTTGACTTAAGAGACAACTCTTCCTATATACAGGCTCTATATACAGTCTATATATATTGCTCATCTACTTCCTCCAGCACTAACTTGCTTGTAGAACCCAGCTGGCACACTGTAAATGTTTGGCAATCACTCAGATTGAAACAAAAGCCCATTATAGGCAGGAACCCTAGGCCCCTTGGTTGTGTAGCAAAAGTTCAGTGTCCAGCTCGCATTACTCCTGTGGCTAATTTTCCCAGCACCACTTCTTCAGACACTGTCAACCCACTGACACTCACCAGCCCTCCCAGCTGACTCTCAGGAGATCTCCCAGATGTGCTGACCTGCTGACCGTTTAGGGAGAATCTTCCAGCAGCCCAGGCCCAAGGTCACCTCCCCCCCAGACCAGGGGACACCTTTAAGGGCCACAACAGCCTCCTGAGCACTCCATCGCCATCTTCCTCCCAACTCCCCTGTTGGTATGGCTCATGTCTATTTCATGGGGTAAGCTCTGCCCCCTGCCGGCCCAAAAGCTGGGGATTGTCTGAGGCCTCATAAATATGCATGGCAACTCCTCCTTACTCCCACCCTCCAGTTTTGGATTTTTCTACTAACTTTCAGACCAGAGGGAAGTGCCAGAGAGAGCAATGACCACAAATATTAGGGGACACATACCATTGATCACCAATAAAGATAGCATTAACCACTAATGAAAAGAGACCCTACACTGGCCATAAATACAAGGAAGAACTACACTCACCACTCTAGACAATGCATACCTCTGCCACACCCCTGCCATCAGCTCTCTGTAAACTGTGCCTTACATACCGTGCCTTACATACTCCAGTATTTCAAAATAGATGTAATGCACTTGTTTGCCCTCCTGTTGACCAAAAAATTTAATTCAACACTACTCACCCTCGCTCCTCTTTGGATCCTCCTGTGTCACTGACCATAAATTCTTTTCCATGTTTAGTGATCCCCAACATCAGTCAACCTATTTGCTTTGAACCCAGGTCAATACAGATACATGCCCTGGGAGGTATACAGTAATCATGCAGCCTGGATTCACAAAATAATGCTGCTGAGAAGAGCACATTCATGTCACAACATGAAAGCCATTCTCTGATGAGGGACGCTGAAGAAGAAGAGAAAGACCATCCCTGTAACTTACCAGAACACTCCTGGGATAAGGTACAGGTATGTGTCCTTTGATTTTTTTTTTTATTATTAACGTCACAGAAAATGTATGGAAGGAACAAAAGGCTCGAGAAGGAAAGGAGGGTGGAGATAACTGGAGTTAAACTGGTTTCACACTGTGAGTTTTTTATTTTTTTATCTCATTCAACCAGCGCGCTGAAAATGAGATTTTTGCATCCACACAAGTGATATGGATACAGAGCTCTCCCCTGAGGTGCTATCGAATTCTGACAGTTGGATTCCTCCTTTGTCAGAATACACTGATCAGCAATGCAGCCATTGGCTGCAGTGGCTGAATAAATGCTGGTTTTCCAGCGGGATCACTGAACCAAAGGCAATTTAACAATCAGCTTTTGTTGAGCAGAGAGGTCCACACACAGATTAAAGTTTGTGGGTAGAGTCTTGGCAGCATCACATGCAATGTAGGGCTAATTACCCTGTTATGTTTGTATTGGAGGCAAGTATGTGGTCACAGCCTGAAGCACTTTAGAAGGGATGCTGCAGTTGACCAGTGGCATAAATCTATGAAGTCTGCCGAATTCAAGAGTAAGGCATGTAAATCATCTAAAACTGTGCACCCCTAGACTAAATAAGCATTTAACCCTTTCTAGGTGGAGATGACCCCACTGCAAGGGTTGTTTTTTTCAGATTTAAATATTTGTAATACTGTAAATGGTGTTCTTTTTATATTAGTTCTATACATTGTGTACTAGTTTGTATTTCTCACAAAAAAAAAATTATTATGTTGTTAAAAGCAAAGCACTTAAAATCAACAACCACTAGACATTCAGAAAATCTTATTTTAAGATTACTGGAATATAGTGATACTCTACTGGGCCTGGGACTGATTTAACTGTAACATTTCACCTTTAGTACTAATACAGTCTCTGCCCATCTATACTCATACAGCAGAGACTTCAGCAGATCAATGCTTCATGGCGTTGGCTGCAATATGATTTTATTAAACAACGCTTGCAGAAGATTTGCTGGGAAATGGTCTGTGTTATGCATTTGTGATATATTCTGGATTTACAAGCTCGAGTAGCTTGACTGGAGTGGAATGGCAATACATAATATGTATTATTGTGACATTTATTTTAAATGTAAACTCTAATATGTCTCTAGTGAAATGAATAACTCCCAGAATCTTTACTGATTATCAATTACATTTTTAAACTAAATTAAACTCCAATTAACTCTGAATGTTGTGTCAGAACACACTCTATTTTGGATAGTGATGAATGAACCTATCAACCTTGGATCGGAATCAAGCATAAAGGACAGAAAAGTTGAGTTTTTTTAAATGTGGTAGCAAACTTGACTCCTACCCTGGTCTTTAGTATCCACCAATTGTTTGTATGTGTTTCCATGTGTTATATGTTTAGTTCATGAAAATGCTTATTTTTTTCATTTTGTATAGAGTGGAGAAGGGTTAGAACTTTTGATAACATTTTATTCCCAGATGGGAAACTTCACCCTTTTATTTGACTTGGTTACAATTGTCACTGAGGTGGAAAATAATGTGAAAATTAAAAATTTTGAGTTGTATGAGACAAATATGGGTCAGATACTGTACCAGCTACTTCCAAAAATACATAATGCTGCTCTTAGCCTTACCGACCACATAGGTTTTCTAGTTTGTGACAGACTGCTGGCAGACTGATGCCCTGTACACACGATCGGTCAATCCGATGAGAACGGTCTGATGGATTTTTCCATCAGTAAACCGATGAAGCTGACTGATGGTCAGTCGTGTCTACACACCATCAGTTAAAAAAACAATTGTGTCAGAACGCGGTGACGTAAAACACAATGACGTGCTGAAAAAAAATAAGTTCAATGGTTTCAAGCATGTGTCGACTTGATTCTGAGCATGCATGAATTTTTAACCGATGGTCGTGCCTACAAACGATCGTTTTTTTTTTCTATCCGTTAGGTATCCATCGGTTAATTTTAAAACAAGTTTCACATTTTTTTAACCGATGGATAAATGACCGATGGGGCCCAAACACGATCGGTTTGGTCTAATGAAAACGGTCCATCAGACCGTTCTCATCGGATTGACCAATCGTGTGTACGCGGCATCAGAGTGATCAACACTGGGGCAGCTAACTATGCCTTTAACCTGTTATTTATCCAAACAGCTGCCCCCACATGCTTTCATCAGAAACATGAAGTGTTCACAATATCTATGCTAACAATTCTGACTTTTAAGACATGTCTGTGATTCACACTTCCATGACAGAAAGGGATATCTCACAGATCTACAATATAGTAATGCTTCTTAAAGAGACAGTGATTCTTTAAGTTCTAGCTTAGTGCATTAGAGATAATTTTACAATTTTAAAATATAATTTTATAAGAGGAAAGGAAAACATTGTAAAAATATTTACAGAAAAAAGTATTGGAAAAAAAGGGGACAATAATACCAAAGACAAACATAAGGGATTAAGACTGAAAATGTTTACCAAAGTCCTTTGCTCTGTGGGTTTCAGCTTATTTTAGTCAATGGGCATAAAATGAATCCAGTTTTGTGACTCTCATAAACAAGGCTCTAGGCAGCTGTTTTTTATTTCAGTAGTGAAGGAGAGCTCTAGATTGCTGATTCAGCCACTTTTTTCTGGTGCTTGAGGAGGGTGTTGACAGAAATGACCTGACCAATCAAGAGCTGTGAAGAGTGGCTGAGGGAAATGTCAAAGATTTATAAGATTTATAAAATTGCACAGCTGCTACTCCTTATGATACAATTGTAAGCAAGTTAGAGTTGTCTGGGAAGTGTAGTTGTTACTGGTAGCCAAATAAAGAAACAATCTACAAGCATCCAGTCGTTAAACATGGTACCTGGACCTTTGGTAGAGAAGTAGTCGATTTTCTGTCTCCCTCACTACCAGGAGCAGACTATAATTATGGAAATCTATGGCCTGGTCATGTTGTACAGGATGGACAGAGGGGGTTATTTATGAAAGGCAAATCCACTTTGCACTACAAGTGAGAACACAAATGAGGTCCACACTAGGTGCCCAGTGGGACCCCATGCTGTTACTGGGAATGAGGTAACAGAGGTATGTTGGACTGGTGGAGTGACTGCAGGCTCGCAGCACATTCCTCCTAATGCAATGTGCAAGTACAGTGTGTAGGAACTCTACGCTTTATTAGTGTACATAGTAAAGGCTCATCTCTAAGTAAGGGAACTGCCTGAATGTTTGATTCTTCACATGACCATAGTCCTTGTCTGGCTCCAGACATTGATGAGTGCCCTCTGCACAAAAGTTACCCAAGGTGCACAGGTACAGTAGACTCCACGCACATAGTTTTCTAAATATGTTACTTCTTTGAGTATACCACATGCCACGATCTAATAACTCATATTTTATTACGAAACGTAAAATTGCCTTTTGAACAAGATTATGACCTACTCTTAAATTTGCCTTCCTAGGAAGAAGTATCTCCCTGCCCAACTGCACTTAGTAATATGTGGCTGTTTAGTCTCAAAATGATGGTAGTGGTGTTCTAAATTTAGTGGAATAATCAGTATCCCCTTGATGAAGTGAGTCTTTCACAAAACTAGTCGGGCGGGAATGAGTGGCACACTGGCATCACCCCCTGGACTGCTCAAGAATTTCCCAACTGACGGTTCTGTCTGTCTGTATCCGGCCGGTACAGCGGACTCAAGGCTTCTTTTTTACTGCAAAGGTGTGAGTTTTTATACATAGGAATACTCTACATACATTTTTAAAAAGGTTTTACACTATCGAGGCATCCCCTTGTCTCTTTTCATATATATGTGATCATCATTATTGGAGAATTGGATGGTGGAGATGACCCTTATCAGGCTGCCTATATCCCTCTAAGTCCAGCTGTTTGTATTACCTACATGCGATCTGGGGTCCCCTGTAATAAGGGACCAACGAGATCTGGTAAGCAGATCGGTGTGCTTTTTCGGTGGAGGTCTTTTTCTGTTGGATGGTCACTCAACACCAATACCATATATGTACATCACTCAAGACTTCACCATTTAGGATCATTTTCCACATGGGTGGAGAAGAATTCTTTTTCTTCCTTTTCTATAGACAATTTTGTTTCATCTAACTTTTTTGGTTTTTTGATTATTTGATTCACGGGCCCTCTTTTGTTGTAAAGTGGCTGGCTTCCAATTTATGAGGACTCATGTAATATCATACAACATTATATCACGTGACACGAGGACTTCTATATGTTTTTGGGAACTAATCACTGTTTATTCCAGATTTATATATGAATGTTTATTTGTCAATTATCACACTATTCATGCACAGTGTTGAGTTTTTAGCGTGATTCTTTTTCTTTTTCCTGAATAATCAGTATTACCTTAATTTAATCACAACGGAAGTCATGAACTATATTTAGATGTTGTTTGAGCCAACAAATTCTGATTTTGCATTCCATTGCTTGCTAAAACATTTACATTATGCCTTAACGCCTGTCTCTGTGAGGAATGACCATTTCTAAGCCCTCCTGATGATGTCACGTAAGGAGCCCTGATGCACTGACCCCTGATGACCAAATGTATAATGTGAAACATAGGATGGAGCTGGGACACATGCCAAACCATGCATTCTTAAACTAGCCACGACCATTTTGAAAACTGTCAGATAAATGTTCTCTTTGGATGATTGTGCATTTATATGTGTGTAAGTGCATCAACACAATTGTATTTAATGGTTTTATGTGGCTCTTGACTATAGCTACTTTTCTCTTTCTTTTTATTATGGTATGATGCTCGTTTTTATTCTGTGACTGTGTGTATGAGTTGGTGATCTTGGACTTTCCCTGCCATCTCTGCAATATTAAAAAATAGCTGTTTTGTTCCTCTATGGACTCTTCTTTTCACTAATGTGCACGTGTTCAATTTTCATTATTATATGGTAATAATTTGTACTTTATATGCACTTTATGCACGATCTGCTTTTGGTGAGAGGTTGACCCGTCAGGTTCTGTATATTAAGGAAGTTGTGTTTATTATTCCTTTAGTGCTCCACATTTTGTTTTTTTCCATTCCTAAATTGAAATAATAGTAGTTTACAAGTTTACAGACATGTGGGGAAATGTATATATAATTTAAACAGGTATGGAGTAGCATTCGGGGGGATATGTTTTGTATGGGGGGGGTCACTGGCTGCTATGTTGATGTAAGCCTACTATGGGGGTTATTTACTAAAGGAAAATCCACTTTGCACTACAAGTGCAAACTACAAGTGCAAAGTGCACTTGAAAATGCAACACAGTTTTGGAGCATTTAGAACTCATTATTATCACATTTTCCCCAGAGCAAGAGAAGAGAAGTGAAGGAAACTCCTCCAACGGGACACCTGTTCCTGTGACAACTCTCAAAGATAGAAATGATGTGTACACGGTACAGGCACTTTTTTTTAGCAGGACACGGGCAGCAAAAAAATAACCCTATAAGGGAGTTTAACCCTTTCCTACTCTAACGATCGTTTTTCGTGATGTTAATGTCATTAAAAACAATTGTGTGTGGGCTCCACAGCATTAATTGCGACGTAAAAAATGGGCATTAAAAATTTAGAATATGCTCTAAATTTTTGCATGGTTTTTAACATTGACGTTTTTAACGTCGTAAAAAATGGTCGTGTGTGAGCTTCAACGACGTGAAAAAAACGCAAATGGAGATAGCACACTCATCACGTTGTAACAGACTGAAAAGCGCGAATCGTCTCTCACCAAAGTTTTACTAACAAGAAATCAGTAAAAGTAGCCCCAAGGGTGGTGCCATCCGAATGGTACTTCCCCTTTATAGTGCTGTTGTATGTGTTGTACGTCACCGCGCTTTGCTAGAGCTTTTTTTTCATGATCGTGTGTAGGCAAGGCCGGCTTAACAATAATCGGGTTGAAAAAAACGTTGTTTTTTCTGGACCAATAAAAACAGTCGTGTGTATGCCGCATAAGACAAAAAAATTGCTTTACATAAACATTACATTATTAAAATTAATACTAGGATGCTTTAAAGTATTTTTACTTAAATTCAGAAATAATTTAATACATTTTTTTAATAAAAAGCAGGAGAATTTTCTTATTTCATGTATTGCATGAGAACCAGGAGTAAAAATTATTGTGAGGGCACTGCAGGGACGGTCTACTGCTCTCATATCAGGAAAGCTGCCTCATAGGTCAGAGGGGGTGCTAAAAAATTATGTCATAGCAAGCATATGAATGCAAAATGGCATGACTTATGGTGGTGCAAATTACCAAAAATTTGAGCCAAATCTATTAAAAAGCAAAATGTGGAGACATGTACGTAGCTATTTTTCTTCTCCATTACTGAATTTGGTATTTTGTTTGGTGTTTTCCTTTAAATTACATTGTGCAAGTAAAATGCCACTAAACTTAATTACGGTAAGTGTATTAAAATTCAGTATAACATTTTTATCAATGATTTGTGGAAAACACACCCGCACCTGGATGTTAGTAGAGACGTATTGTTGACATCCAACAAAAAATAAAGTGTAGCACTTTATAATACATAATAATAATCATAAAATATGTGAGCACTTTAAAGGGGTTGTAAAGGTTCATTTTTTATTTTCTAAATAGGTTCCTTTAAGCTAGTGCATTGTTGGTTTACTTACCTTTTCCTTCAATTTCCCTTCTAAATGTTTTTTTTTCTTTGTTTTCTTTGTCTAAATTTCTCACTGCCTGTTCCTCCTAAGTAAGGTGTTCATCCGCTCGAATGATGGTGGAAAGCTTACTGAGGACAAACAGGAAGTGAGAAATTCAAACAAATAAAAAAAACATTTAGAAGGAAAATTTAACCACTTGCTTACTGCACATATCCCCCCTCCTGCCCAGATGAAATTTCAGCTTCCGGCACTGCGTCGCTTTAACTGACAATTGTGCGGTCATGCGACGTGGCTCCCAAACAAATGTTTTGCGCTATAAACAAAAAAAGCAACAATTTTGAAAAAAAATCAATATTTTTTACTTGTTGCTATAATAAATAGCCGAATTTAAAAAAAAATCTCAGTTTAGGTTGATACATATTCTTCTATATATTTTTGGTAATAAAAAAAATCGTAATAAACGCTTACAAAATATGGGACAGATTTTTTTTTTTTTTTACTACTAATGGCGGTGATCTGCGATTTTTTTATTGGGACTGCGACATTATGGCGGACACATCGGACACCTTTGACACATTTTTGGCGCTATTCACATTTATACAGCGATCAGTGCTATAAATATGCACTAATTACTGTATAAATGTGACTGGCATTAAAGGGGTTAACACTAGGGGTGAGGAAGGGGTTAAATGTGTAGCTGAATTGTGTTCTAACTGTGGGGGGAGGGGGGTGACTGGGGGAGGTGACCGATTGTGTCCCTATGTACAAGGGACACAGATCAGTCTCCTCTCTCCCCTGACAGGACGTGGAGCGCTGTGTTTACACACAGCGCTCCATGTCCCTGCTCTGTCATTGCTGATTGCGGGTACCTGGCGGACATCGCGACCCCCAGGCACACGCATCGGCATCTCGGGCACTTCCGCCCCTAGTGGCCGGAAGAATCCAGGACGTCAATTGACGTCCAGTTGGATTTTCAGAGCCACCGTGAGGCCACCATTATACAAGGCCCGGTGCTCAGGTGGTTAAGGAAAAGGTAAGTGAACTAACAATGCAATAGCTTAAAGGAACCAATTTAGAAAATAAAAGACAGACATTTACAACCCCTTTAAGTGTAAAAAGTCCCAGCATTGAGTCTAAAGAAAAATAACAGGCACAAAAAACAAACGTGAATGTAAGCCATCCACACCATCACACTTGAGTACACAGAGTCTTTTACCTGAGCAAACTCTTAACATGTAGAGTAGGAAAACAGTGCTTATGAAGGCATCCAGGATTACAACAGCTTCTACCAAAAATAATCTCCATAAACTAATCTTGACTGCTCACTTTCTATTCTGGCATTTACTCCCCATCAGTGACCCAAATAGTGTCCAGCTTCCATACATGTCACTTGCATAGAAGGCAAACATGACTGCCTCATGGTGAAATATTTTAAAAGCTCAAACATTTAATAAAAACAACTTGTATGCACTAATTTTGAATAAAATATACCATATTGAGTAAAAGTCACCAATAAGATGGGCGCGGTCCTGGTATCCTAGCGTGATGAGGTTACATGTCCTGTAGCTCCGCCCTGTCATATGGTGACATCATCAGGGTTGTGGACAGTGTGCCTCATCACGCTATAAATACTCGCAGTCAGGAAGGGTATCTTCCTGCCGCACTTTGAACATTGGAACTGACGTATCAATCCAAAATTGGAAATCACTGTAGCCACCTGAGTCCCAACAACCAGAAGCCACAGTGTATCAAAACAAGAAGGCATTCTACTGCCCCATCATTAAACAGGACTATAATAATACAAAAAAAACTATGAATACAAAAAATGGAACTGTAGAAAAAACTTAAATTAATTCCAGGTCAAAAATATTCTTGAGTAAAAAAATATACAATTAATCAGACTTCTGCCATCTTGTGGATAATGAATATACCACATTGCAATGATTAATAAAAAAAAAAGAATTTTTAGTTACATCCATGTCTATTGTCTTTGAGGTGTCTATTCTTATTATTTTTTCTGGACTGAATGCTAGGACATTTTTACACACAAGGGGCCAGATTCAGGTACATCTGTGCATTATTGGACCGGCGTAGCGCACCGCCTTTACGTTAGACTGGCGCAATGTAGCGGCGCAATCACCCTATTCTCATCGGTTTTACGCAGAAATTTCCGCCTGCGCAACGTTATTTCTGAGGCGCAAGGCGGAGTAATACAAATTGGGAAGGACGTGGGCGTGTTACATTGAAATGAGCCGTGACCCCATGCAAATGAAGGGCCGGCCGGCTCGCGCATGCGCGCTTGAAGCAGACCATGGTCTGCACCTCTGTGCGCATGCTCACAACTCGGGAACGGCGCAATCAGTGAAATTGGAAGTGGACTAGGGCAACTTAATGAACTACGCAGACAGCAAAATTGACAGACACAAACGCACTTCCTTTGCAAAAGTACATCCCTTTGTATCCCTCCCTATACAGCAAGGTGCTTTTGTTCTGCTGTTAGTTGCGTTGTGGTTTGTCTTTGTCATATTTGTGGTCTGTGTGATCTAGTGTTTGTTAGAAGATATTTGTAAGTGATTTTTGGTGACTGCTTGTGAGAGTTTTTGGTTGATAGTTTTTTGTTCGTTTGTTTTCTTGCTTGATTTTTCCTGCTTGTTTTTGTAAATGATTTTTCCTGCTTGTTTTTGTGAGTGATTTTTCCTGCTTGTTTTTGTGAGTGATTTTTCCTGCTTGTTTTTGTGAGTGATTTTTCCTGCTTGTTTTTGTGAGTGATTTTTCCTGCTTGTTTTTGTGAGTGATTTTTGCTGATTGTTTTTGTGAGTGATTTTTCCTGCTTGTTTCTGTGAGTGATTTTTCCTGCTTGTTTCTGTGAGTGATTTTTCCTGCTTGTTTTTGTGAGTGATTTTTGCTGATTGTTTGGGAAAGAGTTTTTGTATGAGTATGACAGAGAGAAAGAGAAAGTTAAATTTTACTTTGGGGGAGAAACAAATTCTTGCCCGGGCCATTTCCCTATATGGGCGTTTCCTCCACGGCCCGGAGAGTGCCAACACCACCCCGGCCAGGAGGCGTGATATCTTGCAGAACATTACTGACGAGGTGAATGCATCGGGGGGGGGGGGAAACCCGGACACGGTCGGGGATTGAAAAGAAGATCAATGACCTCCGGCGTCTGGTCAGAAAGAAGCTGGCCAAAATGTTAGCCCATGCCAGGGGCACAGGAGGGGGCCCACCATGCCCTGTTAGGCTGACAGCGGAGGAGCGTGCCGTGGCCCAGACCTTTCATAGACAACAGGTGGAGGGCCTGCCCGGCTATGACTCAAGTCATGAAGGCGTGATGCCAGGTAAGGTTTTTTTTACCTATCAGGTGTGTAGCATGTGTGGGGGAGGGGGTGAAAGGGAATATGTGGCAAGTGTGTGGATCCTCCAACCTGTGAATGGTTTGTGTCATCCACAGATGAGCAGGAGGGTGCTGGGCCATCTGGGCTGACCGCACCATCCCAGCCTGATGAGGACCCCCCGACAAGGCCGGAGTCCTCGGAGGAGGTTGAAGAGGAGGAGGTTGAGGAGGAGGAGTTTGAGGAGGAGGAGGATGTCATGTCAGCCAGTGGATTGTTATTTTTGGAGGAGTCTTCCTCTCTGGCTGGCAGCAGCCAGCCCTCCATAAGGGCTAGCCCCTCCCACTCCTCCCCCAACAGGGCTCCTCTCCCAAGGGCCTCCCCTTCTCCCCGGCCACAAGCCTCAGCTGGAGGCAGGAAGTCGTCCCAGAAGACCAGGGGGGTGGCCGAGCTTCTGCCCACCAATCTGAAAAGGGACCAGGCCCTTCAGACCCGCCATCTGGGACAGGTCAGCCAGACCTTGGGGCGGATGGAGGAGAGCCTGTCCTCCATAAAGGATACACTTGGGGACCTGGACTGCCACTCCCAGGCTCTTACAAACTGCCTAAACGCACTGCAGACTACACAAGCAGACGTTGGGCAGGATGTGAGAGCCCTCACCCAGGCTATCCAGGACAACACGGCAACACTAGGTGCTGGCCTGAACAGAATTGCCATGGCCTTGGAGGGCAGGCCGCCAGGTGGGCAGAGACCAGGGGCTGCTCCTCCTTCCCCGGATTACCCCCCCTCCCCATGAGTCTCCCCTGAGGAGCCGGGGCCGTGGCCGTGGGCACCCCAGGCGTGGCTCACGCTAACGGCATTAATTTGTTTTTCCCCTTTTATTTTTATTTTTTATTTTTTTGCTGCAAAAAAATTTTTTTTTGCTGGACATTTTTTTTTTTTTGTGATGTGAATGTTTTTGGAATGTGGGGGTGATATTCCTGCCGGCAAAGGGGTGTCACCCCTTAGTTTTGGTGGAGAAAGGTTTCCCAGGACCAGAGAGAAGTGATTCCCAGGTCCGTGTGAATGGTGTGTGAATGGTGTATGAATGTAGAGTGACATAATTGGAGCCGTGGCGTGGCGTTGCTGCTCACAAGCCCAGCATGGTGGGCTTGTGCTAATCCAATTAGATGAGGATGTGATGTGTCTGTGCTAGGGACCACAGTGGTGTGCATGCATGCATTCTCATTGTGCCATGATTAATGTGTGTGTTTAACGTGCAAAGATGCCTAATGTGAGCTGTCTCCTGACTGCTCTTCCCTCAGAAGACAGGGGTCAGGTCATCACGTAGGTCAATCTGCAGGCCCTTTCTCACTGCGAAGTTGTGCAGAATGCAACATGCACCAATGATCTGGCACACGAAGTTGGGGGAATACAACAGGGTCCCCCCAGACTTATCCAGGCATCAGAAACGTGACTTCAGGAGGCCAAAGGTGCGCTCCACCACTGCAGGTGTTTGGGCGTGGGCTTTATTGTATCTTTCCTCTCCTGGGGTTTGGGGGTTCCCGTTGGAGTCATGAGATGGGGTCCCAGTGCATATGCAGAGTCACCTGTAAGGAAAAACACAGGAGGATGTTAGTCATGCATGTGCCCCTTGTGATGTGTGCATCATGGGTGGGGACAGTCATGCCTGCCACCCATGTCACTCACCAACCAGCCAGCTGTCCCCATACACGTTCTGTTCGAATTCCATTCGGATGGGGCTCTGATTGTAGATGTAGCTGTCATGGCTGGATCCGGGGTGTTTGGCACGGACGTGCCATATGAGGCCTTGGGCATTGACTATCACCTGTACTTTGATGGAATGCCAATGCTTCCGATTGCGGTATATGTGCTCTGTCTCATGGGGGGGCTGGAGTGCCACATGTGTGCAATCAATGGCCCCCACGGTGCGTGGGAATCTGGCAATTCTGTAGAAATCTGTCATTGCCTTCAGCCGCAGGTCCTCAGTGGTGGGTTTGATGATTTGGTTGGCCATGCGTCTGAGGATTGCAAGGACAACCTGGTGCACACATCTGCTCACGGAGGATTGTGACATCCCAGCCACCACTTCACTTGTTCTTTGAAAAGAGCCACTGACAAGGAAATAGAGTGTTGCCAAGACCTTGACCAGTGGCTGCACTGCATGTGAGCGGTGTGTTGGGCTGGTGATGTCATCCTGCAGGGTTATGGTTAATTCCATGAGGGATGAATCTGAAGATGCGATGCACCTCAGAATCACTCATGCCAAAGAGGTCTATGCGGGTGCGGTATATCCTCTCCCGTGCCCTCCTCCCGTGCCCTCCTCTGTGCCCTCCTCCTTCTTTGCTCGTCTAAAGTCATTGTATAGCTATGAGCGAGGATGTCCCTGGCATGTTGGCATACAGATTGTTGGGCAACACGTGTGACTGCTCTGCTCCTCACTAAAGGTGTTGCTTTCTCTGACATGTAGACAAATTGTCTAATTTTAGACCACCTTTTATATGGTCTAATTTTAGACAGGCCGTTCAGCTGTTGCGCACAGCGCGTAACCTGCGCTGCACCAACGTTCTTTTGTGGATCCCTGTAACTCCCTCATTAGCATATTTGAATAGCAAATCAATGGTGTGTCTAGCTCAGTTTTGCGCAGACGGATGTGCCTGTCTAACGAAATTACGCTAGACAAAAAAAAGTAGATTTCTTGCGTATCTCGTTTTGGGGATGCGGAGTATCGAAGCGCATGTGCAAATTTAGACTTATGCCGCGCATCTCCTGTTACGCCGGCGTAATCGCTCTGTGAATCTGGCCCAAAGTGTTCACTTAATTTGCTAATAATTTACCAACACTGGTATGAAGATAACCTAATATTATTTGTCAAGCATGTCATAATTTAAAAAGAACTACAATACGGTATGTATTATAGAAAACACCTTGCTTTTTCTGAACAATGACTCCTATGTTTACAAGTAGATAATGGCTAGTGACTGAAATTAGTGGCACATGGATGCTGCAGGAAGATGAAAGGGTTCTCTGCATGCTAACATTGATTTGTACTGAGCTCTGAGAATGTTTATTGGAGTAAAAGTAAAAATACCATTAATCTTACACAAAACCCTTCTGATTAATTGAGGCAGTTGGTCAGTTAAACAATGTCCTATTTTTTTGTTGCCTCTAATGTATATATATTCTGAACACATGCACACGTAAACCATATAGATGTTGCAAATCAATACAAGGAATCCTTAAAGTGTAAAATTGCAGGCTTATCTGCTCTTCCAGCCACTGTTCACTCAAGTGCAGAGTCCTGCATCAGTTCCCTTCCCGATAGTGCCACACTTCCCATGTAATTGCGCTGGCTCTGAGGCAAGACCAGCTGTGGTTCTGCTTCCATGTCAACTCTTTAGTGAGCCTGCTGTCACCCTTGTTTTACCGCGCTCCCAATGAAGCACAAATCTGTATTGATTTTGGAGGAACCAGAGCTGTAAATTACTGGTCATGACTAGCTTGGTCGAACCCAGATGAAAATCTATTGATTACTCAGAGGGTCTAAATCTAATTAGTACACGGGATAAACTATAACAACTCACAAAGAGATAGTAATTAGAGAAGCAATATATCTTTTAAAACTATTACACAGCATTCAGTGATAAAGGAGCAAAGGGAGCAGAAGGTATGGCTGGATGTAATCTCCGTACTTTGGCTTGCCTGTACTATCTGCCACAGACACCTTTTCAAACAGATGTTGCTGGACAGTAAAAGCAACCTGTGAAATAAACAGCTTTCCTATTACTTTATCTACATTTGGAGTTTATTTTTTGGACAGGTACAATTTCCTGGGTTTAGTAGTAGTAACTTGCTCATAAAAACATTTAAGCCCCGTACACACGTTCGGAATTTCCGATGGAAAAAGTCCAACGAACAAAAAAATTTCGACCGTGTGTATGCCCCATCAGAGTAATTCCTTCGGAAATTACGATGAATTCCATTGGAGTTTCTTTTACTCCGATGGAAGGTCCGATCGTGTCTACGAGGCTCAACCACTTACGGACCACCTGCCGCAGTTTTACATGATAAATTTTAAGAGGAATACCATTTTCATGGTAGCAGCTAGCTACCATAACCCCAGTATCCTCTTCTTCAGCGGGTGGTCCTCTACAAGATAAAAGTGGTCTTTACTGCGAGATCACTTTTATCAATGGCGGGAGAGGGGGCCCGCCGCTCTCTGGTGCCCTCCGCCACATGGGGGGGGGGTTCGGTCCTATCCCTTGCTGTGTGTGGAGACGAGTGAGGGGAAGATGGCCCCCACCCATCTCCGTATCACTGCAGGGCGGAAGGGACGTCAAAACGTCACTTCCGCCCATACGTCTTAAAGGGACTTTTTTTGTTGTCAGTTTTTCAAATGACAACATTTTTTTATTGCATTTAAGTCCAAATATGAGATCTGAGGTCTTTTTGACCCCATATCTCATATTTAAGAGGACCTTTCATGCTTTTTTTCTATTACAAGGGATGTTTACATTCCTTGTAATAGGAATAAAAGTGACCCACTTTAAAAAAAAAAATAAGTAAACACTTTCAAAATAAATAAAATCAAGTAAAATAAATAAGAAAAAAAAAAACATTTTTTTTTTTTTTAAAGCGCCCCATCCTGACGAGCTCACGCTCAGAAGTGAACGCATATGTGAGTAGTGCCCACATATGAAACCGGTGTTCAAACCACACATGTGAGGTATCGCTGCGATCATTAGAGCAATAAATCTAGCCCTAGACCTCCTCTGTAACTCAAAATATGCAACCTGTAAAAAAATTTAAATGTCGCCTATGAAGATTTTTAAGGGTAAAAGTTTGACGCCATTCCACGAGCAGGCGCAATTTTGAAGCGTGACATTTTGGGTGTCAATTTACTTGGCGTAACATTATCTTTCACAATATGTGTCTTATTTTTTTTTAAAGTGATTTTTTTCCCAAAAAAACTGCGCTTGTAAGACCACTGCGCAAATATGGTGTGACAAAAAGTATTGCAATGACTGCCATTTTATTTTCTAGGGTGTTAGAAAAAGAATTGTAATGTTTGGGGGTTCCAAATAATTTTCTAGCAAAAAAACGTGTTTTTAACTTGTAAACACTGAGTCTGAAATACAGGTTTGGTCTTAAAGTGGTTAAGAAATAACAATAATTTGAGAACATCTAGGTGATGATGATTATTACTGAAAACTAGAACATCGCAAGACAGTGGAATCAGAATCATGGTATTTACTTAATGGGAAAAAATTTTTAATCCCCCCCCCCCCATCCATGGACACTGACCTTCTCACCTTTAACACCCATCTATACCACCTCTGTTTCTCCTGCAGAGCTCTTACTAAGTTCCCACCTCCTTCCTGGATGCAGTATTTGGGCCTGAGTGGGCTTGATCACTGTTGCATTATGAGAGAAAAACGTTGTAAGCTCCAAACCCATCTAACACTAAACTTATTTAAGGTTTTGACTAATGGGGGTGGGGGAGAGCACGGAAGTTGGGTATTAGTATGTTTGGGGGGGGTGTTGCTCTTACAAGTAAAACTGTCACTTTGCCCTGTTTTTGGCAACATGACATGGTATACTTAAAGTGATACTAAAGTTTTTTTATTTACTTACCTGCTCTGTGCAGTGGTTTTGCACAGATCAGCCCAGATCCTCCTCTTTTTGGGTCCCTCAACCAGCGCTCCTGGCTCCTCCCTCCTGTCGAGTGCCCCCACAGCAAGCAGCTTGTTATTTACATAGTTACATAGTTAGCCAGGTTGAAAAAAGACACAAGTCCATCCAGTTCAACCATAAAAATAAAAATAAACAAACAAAATAAAACACAGTACAATCCCATACACCCAACTCCATACCCACAGTTGATCCAGAGGAAGGCAAAAAAAAACATGGGGGCACCCAAGCCAAGCCACAGCTCTGTGTGCCCATTCAGACACAGAGCTGCAGCCGCTGTTTTGTTCCACCCCCTCTCTCTTCTCATAGGCTAACTGACTTTGATTGACAGCAGCGGGAGCCAATGACTGAGTGAGTGAAAAACGTATAGAGCGCAACACATGCGAACTGAATAGCCTCTGGGCGCTGATTCCATTCCTAGGATAAAGGAAGGCTTTGCCTCAGAAGAGATGAGTTTTAATCATTCTCCTGAAGGCCAAGTGGTCCCACTCCAGTCGGATGGTGTTTGGTAGTGCATTCCACAGTCGCGGTCCTTGGACAGCAAATCTCCGATCTCCTTTGGATTTGTATCTTGCCTTTGGGATGTACAGTAGGTTTTGATTTGTGGATCGCAGAGTGCGATTGGGGTTGTGGGCTTTTATTTTTTCGCATAGATATTGGGGAGCGTTTCCTTGAATACACTTGTGTGTAAGGCAGAGTGCCTTAAAAGTGATTCTGTCTTTCACTGGTAGCCAGTGAAGAGATCTTAGCGAAAGGGAGATGGACTCCCACGTTTTTTTACCAGTCACTAATCGAGCAGCCGTATTTTGAACGACTTGCAGACGAGTGATTTGGTATTTGGGAAGTCCTAAATAGAGGGCATTTGCATAGTCGAGTCTGGAATTGACGATTGTTCCCACCACGACTGCAATGTCCTCTTTAGGAATAAAAGGGGTGAGTTGGCGTAACTGGCGCAACAGATGATAGGATCCACTGATTACCGCCCCTATTTGTGCATCCATTGTCATTGCTGTGCCTCAGCCAATCAGGAGGGAAAGTCCCGGATTGGCCAAGGCACTTGTGCACATCGCTGGAATGAGATGGGGCTCAGGTAAGTATTAGGGGGTCTGAGGGGGGCTGTTGCATGCAGGTTTTTATATCTTAATGCATTAAGATAAAAAAAAAACTTCTGCCTTTACATCCACTTTAACCACTTGTCATCTGACCACCGTCAAATGACGGCGGGCAGATGACTCCATTATCCTGACATCACGTCATATGACGTGATGTCCCTTTAAAGCCGCGGGCGGGCGCGCGCGCCGCGGCGCGCGCGCGCACCCGCCGCTCTGCGGGGATCCCGTTCGAGTGCCCGGCGGCAACGATCGCCGCCGGGCACACGCGATTGCTCAGTAACTGAGCGGGGACGTGGAGCTCTGTATGTAAACACAGAGCTGCACGTCCCTGTCAGGGAGAGAGGAGATCGATTGTGTCCCTTGTACATAGGGACACAATCGGTCACCTCCCCCAGTCACCCCCCTCCCCCCACAGTTAGAACACTCATAGGACACACATTTAACCCCTTCCCCGCCCCCTAGTGGTTATCCCCTTCACTGCCAGTCACATTTATACAGTAATCAATGCATATTTATAGCATTGTTCACTGTATAAATGTAAATGGTCCCAAAAATGTCAGAAAAGTGTCCGAAATGTCCGCCATAACGTCGCAGTCCCAATAAAAAAATCGCAGATCGCCGCCATTAATAGTAAAAAAAAAAAAAAAAAAAATGGCATAAACTATCCCCTATTTTGTAAACGCTATAAATTTTGCGCAAACCAATCGATAAACGCTTATTGCATTTTTTTTTTACCAAAAATATGTAGACGAATACGTATCGGCCTAAACTGAGGGAAAACATATTTTTTTTATATATTTTTTGGGTTATTTATTATAGCAAAAAAAGAAAAAAATATTGCATTTTTTTTAAAATTGACGCTCTATTTTTGTTTATAGCGCAAAAAATAAAAACCGCAGAGGTGATCAAATACCACCAAAAGAAAGCTCTGTTTGTGGGAAAAAAAGGACGCCAATTTTGTTTGGGAGCCACGTCGCACGACCGCGCAATTGTCAGTTAAAGCGACGCAGTGACGGAAGCTTATATTTTGTCTGGGCAGGAAGGGGGTGTAGGTGCACAGTAGGCAAGTGGTTAAAAGAAATGTATATATTTTTTTCCGACCTAAAACGCAGCCCAATAGTCAACTGAAGCATTGCACATGGCAGGCTGACAACACAGCTGCTAATTGAATAATTAACAACAACTTAGCAACAACAAATTCACAAACAATAATGGCCTTAAAAAATTGTATTTGAGATGGGCGATGGGTGTGAACGCCTATACTTTCTTGAAATGATTAAATGTACTACAATAATGATTAGGAGTAAGATGTAATGAGTTTTAAACTTTTCTACCCGGTCTTTTATTAATGTTTAATTTCTTATTTTTTTTCATCCTTGTACAGAGTTTTAAAAAACAGTTTTAAAAAAGAAAGTTTGCAGATGGGACATATTTTCTGTTACCTATATAAAAGCACTGAGCACCTAAAAGGGAGATTAGCACTGGAAAACCTCTAGCTGTACAGTTTACCATTGTGGCTGTCAATAGCCACAAATATAGCAGCTGAGAGCCACCAGTTTCAGGAAATGGATGTGAGATCAGTCATACCAGTGATTTTGATCACTTATCACCGATGCAAGGTTGAAAAATCTTAATATATAATAAAAAAAATCTTATATGATGGCAATAGATCCAAAGTTTGTAACAAGTGATTCATAGCAGTAGAGATGACAAACAGAAGGATCGCCCATCTTGTAGGAAAGCTGAACAGCAAGCAGTTGGTGACATAGATGTCTGTAAAGATTGGTGAAATATTGACTTATTATTTTGCTGCACTTTACTGTATCTGCCATAATGCAGTCGTGTTATCGGAAATACATTCCAGCAAAAAGGTTCAGTAAGCCTTTATAAATTGTAGGTATCTGGCTAAAGAATAGATATTGCTAGATGCTTTTAATCTGATCAAGACTTGGTGAAAATGAGAGAAGAAATTGCCCAGAGCAGCTCTATAAATAGGTAAAACTCTTGGGCTGGATTGTCTGTAGGGAATGTAATAAAATGCCGATTTGGCAGTATCCCTCTGGCATGTATGTCTATGAATTATACTTTTAAATTTAATACAACCTTACATTATGTTTAATAGTGACCTTTGATTATCATGCTTTCTTTGGAGTAGATTTTTTATAAGGAGTCAGCAGGTTAGAGGACACTAAAAGACAATGGAGAAATGGATATAAAAAGATGTATTATAACGAATATATAAAAATATGTCACAGCAGGCCAATATTACTACCAATATAGAGCATCTCTACATGCCTTGTCTGATTGGCATTTAAACAAAACTTGTTTCTACTTTCCAGCACAGCAGGTTTAAAAATTTGATTTTCTTTAGTGTGCCAACTGGTGAAAGTTTGTGTCATGTGACCATCTTCAGCCTCAACCTGGACTTAGTTTTCCAACTTTAAGATATCTAGGGACAGGGATTTCTAGTTTTTTTATTAACCCGTTCCCTACCGAGTCATAGTAAAATGACGTCGACGGGAACCCTCTGTCCCTCAGACTGGACGTCATATGACGTCCTAGCCTTCTCGGGCGGCTAGGGGGCGCGCACGTGCAGCCGGCGTCACGCACGCTCCCCCACCACATTGCTCGGGACCCAGTGCGCGTGACCGGCAGCTGCGATGTCCACCGGGCACCCGCGATTGCCCGCAATCATGGCAGGACCATGGATCTGTGTGTGTAAACACACAGATCCATGTCCTGTCAGCGGTGAGGAGACAGATGTGTGTTCCCAGTACAGAGGAACACACATCGGTCTTCTTCCCTTGAAGAAGGTGAGGAATCGCGCTAGACGTGGGACAATGCCTGATAATACCACAATGTGTTATCCAACAAAACAAACAAAAAGTGGTATGGAATACAAAACCTAAATGGTATTGATAAAGTCCACAAAATAAAATCAAATAAAAAAAGAACCTAATGAGTCAAACGTAAGCAAGAAGAGTTGAAGTCCTCTGTGTTGGTCAATGGTTCATCTGTGGAGCCAGTGATGCTAGATTTTACAGGCGAGGTGCTGAAAACAATGTCCCATTACAGGTCACGACAATCTTGCACTTGTAGATTTCAATGTGTAGCAAAAACTCCAAAGAAAAAAAGAAAAAACATACATAGTGTGATACCGTTTGTAAATGCTGTCCACCCGTGAAAAATTAACTAAATTGTAGACACGGGGCAGTGGCAACCCTTCACCATGGGACACAGTACACACTGACCCTTACCAAATGATATGACCCTTTTGAGGTCAAAAACAGCCTTAAGGATGATGTATACACTTCACTTTAAATCGTCATGATGATGTTTTCCTCAGTGAAAAAAAACACAAAGAAGACTTTTCATAGTATAGACTGCATGGAAATAGGTCATAATCACCCGTGAAGAAAAACAACACAAACTGTGAGGAAGGGAAGTGCTGGTACCGCCACCAAATAAACACACTGACCCTTACCAGACAATAGGATCCACTCTAGGATCAGTATAGGCAGCAAAGGGGTGAATACACTGTTCTTCAACACGTCAGAAACCAGTTGTCAATACGTCACAGCATGGAAGCAAAAAAAACTTACCGCTGTAAGGTAACAGCGTGTGGTTATATCTTTCTATCTCCTGGTAAGTCCCCAGTCTGGTGTCTCCGACTCCACTGGTATGTGTCTCCTATCGGGAATCAGAGGCCACTTTTGTGTCCCTGATGCGTCTGCATCAAGGAAGCCTCACAAATTTATAAAAAAGACCTCTACTTGCTTTATCTAAAGCAAGTAGAGGTCTTTTTTATAAATTTGTGAGGCTTCCTTGATGCAGACGCATCAGGGACACAAAAGTGGCCTCTGATTCCCGATAGGAGACACATACCAGTGGAGTCGGAGACACCAGACTGGGGACTTACCAGGAGATAGAAAGATATAACCACACGCTGTTACCTTACAGCGGTAAGTTTTTTTTTGCTTCCATGCTGTGACGTATTGACAACTGGTTTCTGACGTGTTGAAGAACAGTGTATTCACCCCTTTGCTGCCTATACTGATCCTAGAGTGGATCCTATTGTCTGGTAAGGGTCAGTGTGTTTATTTGGTGGCGGTACCAGCACTTCCCTTCCTCACAGTTTGTGTTGTTTTTCTTCACGGGTGATTATGACCTATTTCCATGCAGTCTATACTATGAAAAGTCTTCTTTGTGTTTTTTTTCACTGAGGAAAACATCATCATGACGATTTAAAGTGAAGTGTATACATCATCCTTAAGGCTGTTTTTGACCTCAAAAGGGTCATATCATTTGGTAAGGGTCAGTGTGTACTGTGTCCCATGGTGAAGGGTTGCCACTGCCCCGTGTCTACAATTTAGTTAATTTTTCACGGGTGGACAGCATTTACAAACGGTATCACACTATGTATGTTTTTTCTTTTTTTCTTTGGAGTTTTTGCTACACATTGAAATCTACAAGTGCAAGATTGTCGTGACCTGTAATGGGACATTGTTTTCAGCACCTCGCCTGTAAAATCTAGCATCACTGGCTCCACAGATGAACCATTGACCAACACAGAGGACTTCAACTCTTCTTGCTTACGTTTGACTCATTAGGTTCTTTTTTTATTTGATTTTTTTTTTTTTTTATTTGATTTTATTTTGTGGACTTTATCAATACCATTTAGGTTTTGTATTCCATACCACTTTTTGTTTGTTTTGTTGGATAACACATTGTGGTATTATCAGGCATTGTCCCACGTCTAGCGCGATTCCTCACCTTCTTCCAGTCTATTTTATGTTGTATAACATTCTTGAATCGCAGCTTCTATATTTTTGTATACATTGGGTATGCGCAATTTTCTTTCCATTTTTCATGGTCTTCTTCCCTTGTAAGTCCTCCTCCCCTACAGTTAGAACACACTTTAGGGAACATATTTAACTCCTTCAGCGCCCCCTAGTGTTAACCCCTTCCCCACCAGTCACATTTACACAGTAATCAGTGCAGTTTTCTAGCACTAATAGCTGTGTAAATGTGAATGGTCCCAAAAAGGTGTCAAAAGTGTCCGATGTGTCCGCCGCAATGTCACGGTCACAATAAAAAAAAAAGCAGTTCGCCGCCATTACTAGTAAAAAAAAAAAAAAAATGCCAGAATTCTATTCCCTATTTTGTAAATGCTAGAACTTTTGCGCAAACCAATCAAATTATTGCAATATTTAAAAAATTTTGCCAAAAAATATGTACAAGAATACGTATCGGCCTAAACTGATATTTTTTTTTTTTAAATGATGATATTTATTAAATCAAAAAGTAAAAGATAATTGCCCGGATTTACATACATCGGCGCAAATTAATGCCGCCGTAGCGTATCTAATATACGCTACGCCGATGCAGCGCAGAGAGGCAAGCACAGTATTCACAAAGCACTTGCTCCCACTTGCTCCCAAATCTACGCTGGGTTTTGAAAGCGTAAGTCGTTGTAAGTGGAAGTGGGGGATCGAGCAATGCAAATGAGGCGTGACCCCATGCAAATGATGGGCCGAGTGCCAGACAAGTACTTAAAACAAACGGCGCATGCACCGTCCCGTGGACGTATGCCAGTGCGCATGCTCACAATCACGTCGAAACAACTGGCTAAGATACGTCGAATTACTGCCTACGGTGTGAACGTAACCTACGCCCAGCCCTATTCACGTACTACGGAAACAACGTAAAATACGACGGCATTCGTTCCCTGGTCCATACCTTTGCATGAGTTGCGCCTCCAATATGGGGAATAACTTTACGTCGGACGTAAGACACAAACCGCGTATATTATGCGCCGGGCGCAAGTACTTTTGTGAATCGGCGTATCTCCCACATTTGCATATTTTCATCGAAAATGGGAGCGACACATGCGTCCAGCGTAAATATGCGCCCATTATACGCCGGCGTAGAAAAGTTACGTCGGGCGGCTGAAGCCTATTTTTCGACGTACAGTATCTAGCTTTGTGGGTCGGCGCATAGATACGACGGCGCACATTTGTACTTACGCCGGCGTATCTGGAGATATCAAAATTGTCGCTCTTCTTTTGTTTATAGCACAAAAAATTAAATACGCAGAGGTGATCAAATGCCACCAAAAGAAAGCTCTATTTGTGGGGAAAAAAGGGAGTCAATTTTGTTTGGGAGCCATGTCGCACGACCAGTGCTGAAAACTAAAAATTGGTCTGGGCAGGAAGGGGGTGAAAATGCCCTGTATGGAAGTGGTTAATATACATTATTTATAAAGCACATTTCAGCGAGCGCGTCATAGAAGCGACGGGGATCCGACTTGGATTCCCGCCAATTCTACACGCGGAGTTTGGTATGAATCCTGAGGAGGAACTCCACGCCATAGGGACATGCCCAGGGGCATACCAGGCCCTTAGGTCTGGTATGGGTTGTAAGGAAAACCCCCCTACGCCGTAAACCGGTGTGGGGGTCCCCCCACAATCCATACCAGACCCGTATCCAAAGCACGCTGTCCGGCCGGTCAGAAAAGGAGTGGGGACGAGCGAGCGTCCCCCCCCCCTCCTGAGCCGTACCAGGCCGCATGCCCTCAACATGGGGGGTTGGGTGCTCTGAGGCAGGGGGGCGCACTGCGGCCCCCCCACCCCAGAGCACCATGTCCCCATGTTGATAAGGACAGGGCCTCTTCCCGACAACCCTGGCCATTGGTTGTCGGGGTCTGCGGGCAAGGGGGCTTATCAGAATCTGAGAGCCCCCTTTAATAAGGGGGCCCCCAGATACCGGGCCCCACCCTAGGTGAATGAATATGGGGTACATCGTACCCCTACCCATTCACCTGGAGGCAAAGTGTAAAAGTAAATAAACACAACACAGGGTTTTTAAAGTAATTTATTAGTCAGTGCCGGGGGGCGCCCCCCCTCTTCTTTAGCTCTATTACCAGGGGGGGCCTTCTTCTTCCGCTCTCCGGGGGTCTTCTCCGCTCTCCACGGGTCTTCTTCCGCTCTCCGAGGGTCTTCTCCACTCTGCAGGGGTCTTCTTTCATCTTCTCCGCTCTCCGATGTTGTCTCTGCGCTCTCCAGGGCCTTCTTCTTCAGGACTGGCCGCCGCTATCTTCGTGTTAGCTCAATTACTAGTGGGGGCCAGTCCGCTCTTCTGTGATGTCTTCTGCCTTCTTCTCTTCCCTTTTTCCGATGTTGACACGGCGCTTCTTCCCGCTGTTATGACGGGTGCGTGGCTCCCACGGATTTATATAGGCCTCTCTTATGATGTCACAGTCCCATCATGCTCCAGTACCTACCCACGTGGTACCTACCCACGTGGGTAGGTACCGGAGCATGATGGAACTGTGACATCATAAGAGAGGCCTATATAAATCCGTGGGAGCCGCGCACCCGTCATAACAGTGGGAAGAAGCGTTGTGTCAACATCGGAAGAAGGCAGAAGACGTCACAGAAGAGCGGACTGACCGCCGCTAGTAATTGAGCTAACACGAAGATAGCGGCGGCCAGTCATGAAGAAGAAGGCACCAGAGAGCGCCGAGACAACAGCGGAGAAGATGGAAGAAGATCCCGCAGAGTGGAGAAGACCCCCGGAGAGCGGAAGAAGAAGGCCCCTGGAGAGCAGAGAAGACCCCCAGAGAGCGGAAGAAGACCCCCGCAGAGTGGAGAAGAACCCCGCAGAGTGGAGAAGACCCCCGGAGAGCGGAAGAAGACCCCCAGAGAGCGGAGAAGACCCCCGGAGAGCAGAAGAAGAAGGCCCCTTCTGGTAATAGAGCTAAAGAAGAGAGGGGGGGCCCCCGGAGCTGACTAATAAATTACTTTAACCACTTAGCAACCACCTGCCGAAAAATAACGGCGGCAAGGTGGTTGCTTAACTCTGGGATCACGTTATATAACGTGATTCCAGAGTCGCGCTCCCGCGCGCCCCCTGGGGCGCGCACACGGGAATGTCCGTGACCGCCGGGTCCAGAGGACCCGGCGGGTCACGGATCACGGTAAATCGCCGCTGATAGATGTAAACAGACCGGCGTCATTTGATGACACCGGTTCCTCCCTCCTCTCTCTGTACCAATCGGTACAGTGTGAGAGGAGAGGGGAGGGAGCGGATGGCAGCGCCAGTGCTGCGGGCTGGATCTGTGACAAATGTAGTCACAGATCCATCCATCCATCCCTCCCTGCTCAGCCATCCCTGCTGCACATACTCTGCAATGCTGGGCAATACTCTGGGGGGGCAACACTCTGGGGGGGCAACACTCTGGGGGGGCAACACTCTGCAATACTCTGGGCATACTCTGGGCATACTCTGGGGGGCAATACTGGGCATACTCTGGGCATACTCTGGGGGGCAATACTGGGCATACTCTGGGGGGCAATACTGGGCATACTCTGGGGGGCAATACTGGGCATACTCTGGGGGGCATACTCTGGGCATACTCCGCACTCCGCAATACTCTGGGCATACTCCGCACTCCGCAATACTCTGGGCATACTCCGCACTCCGCAATACTCTGGGCATACTCCGCAATACTCTGGGCATACTCCGCAATACTCTGGGCATACTCCGCAATACTCTGGTCATACTCCGCAATACTCTGGGCATACTCCGCAATACTCTGGGCATACTCCGCAATACTCTGGGCATACTCCGCAATACTCTGGGCATACTCCGCAATACTCTGGGCATACTCCGCAATACTCTGGGCATACTCTGCAATACTCTGGGCATACTCTGCAATACTCTGGGAATACTCTGCAATACTCTGGGCATACTCCGCAATGCTCTGGGCATACTCCGCAATACTCTGGGCATACTCCGCAATACTCTGGGCATACTCCGCAATACTCTGGGCATACAGCACCCCTGTCCCCGTGAGCTCGCATGCAGAAGCGAACGCATACGCAAGTCCCGCCCACATATGAAAACGGTGTTCAAACCACACATGTGAGGTATCGCTGCGAACGTTAGAGCGAGAGCAATGATTTTGGCCCTAGACCTCTTCTCCAACTAAAATGATGTAACCAGTAAAAATATTTAAAGCGTCACCTATGGGGATTTTTAAGTCGCAAAGTTTGGCGCCATTCCATGTGGCCACGCTGTGTCAAAAAGTCCCACACATGGGGTATCGCCATACTCGGGAGGAATAGCAGAATGTGTTTTGGGGTGTAATTTGTGGTATGCATATGCTGTGTGTGAGAAATAACCCGCTAATATGAAAATTTTGTGGAAAGAAAATAAAAATGAAAAAAATCTTGATTTTGCAAAGAATTGTGGGAAAAATTACAACTTCAAAAAACTCACAATGCCTCTTTCTAAATACCTTGGAATGTCTTCTTTCCAAAAAGGGGTCATTTGGGGGGTATTTGTACTTTTCTGGCATGTTAGGGTCTCAAGAAATGAGAGAGGATGTCAGTACATCAGATGTGATCAAATTGATCAATTTTCAGTAATTGGTACCATAGCTTTTAGACCCTATAACTTTCACCCAGACTAAATAATATCTAATTTTTTTTTGTTTTGTTACCAAAGATATGTAGCAGTATACATTTTAGGCCAAGTTTATGAAGAAAAATTACTTTTTTGCAAAATGTTATAATAGAAATGAAGAAAAATTAATTTTTTTACAAAATTTTCGTTCTTTTTTCATTTATAGTGAAAAAAATTAAAAACGCAGAGGTGATAAAATACCACCAAAAGAAAGCTCTATTTGTGGGAAAAAAAGGACAAAAATTTCATTTGGTTATAGTGTTGTATGACTGAGTTATTGTCATTCAAAATGTGAGAGCACCGAAAGCTGAAAATTGGTCTGGTTATTAAGTGGGTTTAAGTGCCCAGTAGTCAAGTGGTTAAAAACCCTGTGTTGTGTTTATTTACTTTTACACTTTGCCTCCAGGTGAATATTTATTCACCTAGGGTGGGGGGCCGGTATCTGGGGGCCCACTTATTAAAGGGGGCTCCCAGATTCCGATAAGCCCGCAGACCCCGACAACCAACGGCCAGGGTGGTTGGGAAGAGGCCCTGTCCTTATCAACATGGGGACAGGGTGCTCTGGGGTGGGGGGGCCTGGGTGGGGGGCACCCCCTGCCCCAGAGCACCCAACCCCCCCATGTTGAGGGCATGCGGCCTGGTACAGGTCAGGGGGGGACGCTCGCTCGTCCCCACTCCTTTCCTGACCAGCCGGGCAGCGTGCTTTGGATACGGGTCTGGTATGGATTGTGGGGGGACATCCACGCCGCTTTTCGGTGTAGGGGGTTCTCCTTACAACCCATACCAGACCTAAGGGCCTGGTATGTCCCTGGGGGGAAACCTATGCCGGATTTTTATTTAAAATTTGGCGTGGAGTTCCCCCTCAGGATTCATACCAATTGCCGCGTGTAGAATTGGCGGGAATCCAAGTCGGATCCTCGTCGCTTCTATGACGGCTTTGTCTCCATCGTGGCAAGCCAGCTCGGCGCTAGCTCCCGCGATGGGGCTCGTAGGTGGTCAATCTCGCCGAGAAAGGGAGCGAGATTGACACAATATCACGGTCACCCACTGTATTTGATCACTGGAATCAGTGACACTGTGATAAGGGGCTGGGGGGGGGTGATCTGAGGGGGATAAGTGTGCCTATGTGTACTGGTGTCAGTGTGCTGTTGTGCAACTCACTTGTGATGTCTTCTCTTCTCTCACCGGAATGAAAATACCGCCGGGAGGAGAGGTGACATCACTTCCTCTGCCTGTGTTTACATTACACCGACAGAGGGTGGGCAGAGGGAGGGAAAGCGGATTCGCTGGGAGCGATCGCGAGGGAGCGGACAGAAACGAACAGCTGCCCCCTCATCCCGGATCGCTCCCAGAGGCTTACCGACTGCTGCATGTAGTGGGGGGGGGAGCCCGATCGGACTCCCGGCCCGCGGGAAGGCAGGGAAGTGCCGGCACGTCCATCTGCCTGTACGTGCCATTCTGTGGACATATATATGTATATACATGCGGCGGTCGTTAAGCGGTTAATTACCCAATTAATAGGCATACAACACTCTACCCAAATGTATTTTATATCATTTTTTTCCAGACATATAGAGCTTCCTTTGGTAATATTTGTTCACCAATGAGTTTTCTTCTTTAATTATACAGTATAAAAGAAAAATGCCTGAAAATGTAATAGGAAAAACTCCCCCACTGTTTCTGCTATAAGTCTTTCTTCATAAATGTAGGTCAAAATATATTCTTATATGGTATATACTATATCTTTGAAATGTATCTCAGTATCATTTTTTTTTTAAGCCCTAAAATGCCAGGACTGTGAAAAGTTGATATTCTAAGGCATTTAGTAAGCAAAATGGTGGGTTTTTTTAAATTTAAAATTGTTAAACTTTTTGGAAAAATTAAGAAAGTAAATAACATTTTTTTTTTTCACAAAGTTGTTATTAATGCAAATTATTTCTCATACATGTGGTATAGGCATATTTTTTTTACTACTTTTACTACTTACCCCATTTTTAAAGGCCCTGAAGCACTTGACAACAGCACGTGTAGAATTACACCCCAAAAGACATTCTGATAATCCTCTCAAATATGGGTATGCAACATGTGTGTGGCTTGTTCAATGATTATGTACAGTACCTGATGATGTTTCCTATTAAATCATTGATCAGATGACCTGGGCTTAACATATATTGGGGTCACCCAACACCCCCATTAAAAAAATGTCTACATTGGCTTATGTTCTATTCACACATTGCGGCAACACACATTACATACCTTGGTGCATTGCCATTCGTTTTGAATTCAGAACGAATGGCAATGCATTGCACAAACACATGTTATATGTTTTTGTAAAGCACATAGTAATGTTTTGGGGCGGGGGTCATCTAGATTAGAATGCCCCATTAACTAGGTTGTACAGGGCGCAATGATTTCTAATGGCAGCCCTGATTTGTATTGTAAGTGGAGTTATTTTATTTATTGAAGGGGTGTTACCATCACTTATATATTGCAACTTGTTATCAAAAATCTTTTGAGGGGGTGTCAATATCACTAATATGCTGCAATTTTATATTTTGATATTGTTATTTGTTTGAAAGATATAAAGTTGGATATTTGGTTTACAGGATACCACATATACAGTATATGGTACTCAGAGGGAGGGTTCCACCATCACTTAAAGTGGAAGTAAACTTCCTTTACTGCCTTTTACATATAGGTAAGTCTATAATAAGGCTTACCTATAGGTACAGTAAATATCTCCTAAACATGTACAGTTTAGAAGATATTTAGATCACATGGAGCCGATGACATCACTGGCGCATGCACTCTGAAGGAACGGCCACAGGCGCTGTTCCTTTAGAAACCTGTGCCATAAACGGTGGCTCCCACGCGCATGCACAGGAAGGACTTCATCATGGCTCCGGCCAGTCACAGAGCCTGTTAAAACGGAAGCAAGACTTCTGGGTGTGAGAGGGTTTTTTTTTAAGGTACGTTTACCAGAATATGCTAGTATGCAATACATACTAGCACATTATACCTTTACCTTGCAGGGTAAAAAAAAAAGTCTAGCAGTATACAATCACTTTAAATGATGCAGAAGGAAGCACACCATTGTATATTTTATTGTATCATTTACAAAGTGTTTATACTGGTTATGGCAGGGGAGAGAGAGAGAGAAAAAAAAAGAGAGAAAAAAAGAGAAAAGAGAGAGAGAGAGAGAGAGAGGAGAGAAATAGAGAGAGAGGCAGAGGGGAGAGAGAGGGGAGGAGGGGGTGGGTTACAGCAGTGCCCATTGGCTAAGTAAGCAGCTAGAGGTGGGGCTGTTAACTCTTTCCTGTCCTGTGGCTTGCCAGCAGCCTTCTTATAGTATTAGGCTGCTGGTTCCTAATCCTTTCTGCTGCTTCTAATGCTGCTTCTAATGTCAATGACAGGAGAGGAAGGAAGAAGCTGCAGGGCGTTCTTATACACACAGAGAAGAGCTGCAGTTTCAGAACTGTTAAGCTGGCACCTCCAGGCTTCTTTCCCCTCTCTAGCACAGAAGCCCATTTTACAAATATGGACACACCACTGCCTTAATGCCTCTCTCCTATTGTGCACTGCATTCAGCATCTGTGCCTCCACATGTATCTTGTGCACTCGAGAAGATGCAGGGGAGGAGGTGGGCGAAGCTAAGCAGTGGGCACAAGGAGGAAGAAGGAGAAGTCTTGCTGTGAATGCTGGTCTTTGCTTCTCTACTTCTTGTGATGTCACTGGTTGCTAGACGCGAGGCGGGTCATGGCTAGCAACCAGTTTGGGCAGTGAGCCAGGGGACAGTGGTGAACAACACTAGTAGTGTCCGAAGTGGAACTTGTATGCTGAGGATTCAGGCAAAACGTTGTCAGGCAGATTCGGTTGGCAACAGATCAGGCAAAGTAGTACACAATCGAAATCCAAAGAGTGGTCAGGCAGGCAAGGTCATACACGAGCTGGCGGTGAAGTACTAAATTGGCAGGCAGAGAGTAGTCAGGAATTCAGGCAGAAGTTCAATACGAAAAACAAGATCACAGAGCAGTCACAACACTCAGGGAACTAATCCACATATCATCACTTCCTATTTATGGGCTTGCATAGATTGAAAATTGTCCACAGCTGGCAGCAGGTGGAGCTAGTGAGTACGAGGCAATGCTGAACACTGCAAGGACGTTCCCAAAGGTCCAGATCTCCTCTGTAGCACATTAGGTAAGGCTACGGCTGTGAGACCAGGAAGTTCCCCGTTCAAATACATCCTGGTACATGACAACTGATCACTGCTCCCAATGACAGGGAGAAGAAGATCAGTGTCCTGTCACAAGGCAGAACAGGGAAATACCTTGTTTACACAGGCATCCCCCTGTTCTGCAGCTCCGGGACACCAGCGAACATTGAGTTTGCGAGGCCCGCGGGCAAGGTCACAGAGGGGGAGGGAAATCTCTGTTAAACCCCAGGCTTCTGTGGAACCCGTGGATGTGAGCCGTCTCCACCTAACTGAGTCAGAGAAACAAAGGAGGCGTTCATTGGGCATATGCCTGTACTGTGGACTTAAAGGACATTTATTATTTGTCTGCCCTTCCCGTCCAGTAAAAGGCAGGGTCTAACCAGTGTTGCAGGAGCTGGCTTAGACCTTACAGGTATATCCTCCAAGACCAAAATTACCGTTCCGGCAACTATCCATTTACCCTCTAAATTTGTCTCCTGTGAGGCTTTTGTGGATTCTGGAGCTGCTGGCATATTCTTGGACTACACTTTTGCTAAAGAAAACAACATCCCATTTGTTCCAAAGTCTAGACTATAGACTATAGAATATGCAGTCCAGTTTTGGGCACCAGTTCTCAAAAAGGATATCGGAGAACTGGAGAAAGTGCAGAGAAGGGCAACTAAACTGATAAGAGGCATGGAGGAGCTCAGCTATGAGGAAAGATTAGAAAAACTGAATTTATTGACTCTTGAGAAGAGGAGAATAAGGGGGGATATGATCAACATGTACAAATATATAAGAGGTCCATAAAGTGAACTTGGTGTTGAGTTATTCACTTTAAGGTCAACACTGAGGACAAGGGGGCACTCTTTACGTCTGGAGGAAAAGAGATTTCACCTTCAAATACAGAAAGGTTTCTTCACAGTAAGAGCTGTGAAAATGTGGAACAGACTCCCTCCAGAGGTGGTTCTGGCCAGCTCAGTAGATTGCTTTAAGAAGGGCCTGGATTATTTCCTAAATGCGCATAATATAACTGAGTACTACGTTTTGTAGGTAAAGTTGATCCGGGGTAAATCCGATTGCCTCTCGGGGGATCAGGAAGGAATTTTTTCCCCTCCGGTAGCAAATTGGATCATGCTCTGCTGGGGTTTTTTGCCTTCCTCTGGATCAACTGTGGGTATGGAGTTGGGTGTATGGGATGTACTGTGTTTTATTTTGTTTGTTTATTTTTTTTTATGGTTGAACTGGATGGACTTTTGTCTTTTTTCAACCTGACTAACTATGTAACTATGTAACTATGTAGACCCCTGAACATCACCACCCTAAATGGACAGCCCTTGAGAGATGGCATTGTGAAATTTGAGACTACGACAATCACCCTTCAGGTAGGCGTTCTCCACAAAGAGGAAGTTGTCTTGGCTCTTATAGATTCTCCGCTTCTGCCCATTATCCTTGGTTACCCATGGTTACAACAACATAACCCTTCTTTTGATTGGGAAAATGGAGAACTAACCTGTTGGGGATCATTCTGTCGTTCTAACTGTTTGTCTCAACCCAAAAGACTTTCTGCTTGTATGTTGGCTCCTGTGACTGTCCCACCTACCTTGCCTCGTGAATACCATGAGTTTGCAGACGTATTTTGCAAGCAAAAGGCAGAGGTTTTACCTCCACATCGTCCTTTTGACTGTACAATTAAATTGATTCCCGGAGCACCTCTTCCCAAAGGAAGGGCCTATCCCCTGTCTTTGCCTGAACAAATGTCAATGGAGGAATACGTGAAAGACAACTTGGAAAGAGGTTTTATCCGACCCTATTCTTCTCCAGTAGGAGCAAGTTTTTTCTTTGTTGAAAAAAGGATGGGGGCCTTCGATCATGCATAGACTATCGAGGGTTAAATCAAATCACCGTAAAAGACTCCTACCCTTTGACTCTCATACTTGAACTGTTTGATGTACTTAAGGGAACTGTTATTTTTCAAGATTTCAGCAACCGTTTTGTGATCATCTACTTGGACAACATTTTAATCTTTTCCAACCCTCATCTAGAGCACATCTCGCATGTAAAGCAGGGATTACAACGACTGAGAGAAAACCATCTTTACGCAAAGATTGAGAAATGCAGTTTCCATCAAAGCCGTATTCCTTTCCTTTGATACATTATAAGTGCTGTTGGTCACAAAATGGACCCTCAAAAACATTCCGCTGTCTTGCAATGGCCCCAACCGACCACTTTAAGAGGACTCCAAAGCTTTTTAGGGTTCGCAAATTACTACAGACGCTTCACCAAATGTTTTG
The DNA here is from genome assembly GCA_029574335.1 of Rana kukunoris. Taxonomy (NCBI): domain Eukaryota; kingdom Metazoa; phylum Chordata; class Amphibia; order Anura; family Ranidae; genus Rana; species Rana kukunoris. Next base: position 85,318 of record JAJQKJ010000574.1, read on the forward strand.
CCTGCGTTGTGGTCCCCCTTACTGCTATGACTCATGCCGCGTACACACGATCACTTTTCAGCATGAAATTTTTTTAATTTTTAGCATGTCCAAAAAACAATGTTTTTCCAACTTCATCATTAAAAACAATGTTGCCCACACACCATCGTTTTTGAAAAATGATGAACAAAGCGTGGTGACATGTACGACGGCACTCTAAAGGGAAGTTCTATCTGCCTTTGGGCTGCTTTTAGCTGATTCCTTGTTAGTAAAAGGCGATTTGCGCTTTTTTGTCTGTTACAGCGTGATGAATGTGCTTACTCCATTATGAATGGTAGTTTTACCAGAACGAGCTCTACCGTCTCATAACTTGCTTCTGAGCATGCGCGGGTTTTAAAACGTAGTTTTAGACCACACACGATCATTTTTTACAACACAAAAAAACAACATTTTCAAAAACAACATAAAAAATTGAAGCATGTTCGAATTTTTTTTTGTCGTTTTTCAGAAGACAAAAAACGATGTGATCATTTTAAATGACGTTTTTAAAAATATCATTTTATTTCATCACAAAAAACGACCGTGTGTACGCGGCATAAGAAGGGTACAAATTGCAAGATATGGTCTTCAGAAGCAGAATCAGCTTTCCAGCAATTAAAATATATGTTCAGTAAAGCTCCAATTCTTCAGCATCCAAATCCTGATCTCCAGTACATAGTTGAGGTTGATGCCTCTGAGGAGCAGGTGCCGTACTCTTCCAGAGACAGTCAAAGTTTGTTAGAATCCATCCAGTAGCATTTTTTTCCAGATTTTTTTCTCCGGCGGAGATGAATTATGATGTTGGGAATCGAGAACTACTGGCCATCAAATTGGCATTGTCTGAATGGCAACATCTTTAGTGTTGCTCATGAATATTCATATTGCGAATATTCGGCTCGAATATGGCATATTCGAGTATTCGCGATATATTCCGAATTTCGCGGTGAATATTCGCTATTTCGAATATTCGTATTTTTTCAATTTTTTTTTAGAACAGATCACATCCTAGAGATCCCCATCGACGTCTAAAAGCATTGCTGGTATGATTAGAGACCTTGGGCCGAGTAGCTGCAGCGAGCATTTTATATTGCCGAAAAATCGCAATGCAATTATTCGGCAATAGCGATATCGCGCGATTATTTTCGAGAAATTCGCAATATTGTTTTTAGCTAAAATAACACATATATTCGATTTCAGAGTGTTACTGTCGAAATTCCGCAATCAATTTCTCATTCGCATTTTTGCGAAATTACGATAAAATATCAAGAATATTCTGAGCCAATCAGAGTGCTCCTTCCGCATTTGCCGAATATTCGCAATTATTTTGTATTGTAATATATCACGAATATTCTGAGCCAATCAGAGTGCTCCTTCCGCATTTGCCGAATATTCGCAATTATTTTGTATTGTAATATATCACGAATATTCTGAGCCAATCAGAGTGCTCCATTCCGCATTTATCGAAATTTCGCAATTATTTTGTATTATAAAATATCACGAATATTCTGAGCCAATCAGAGTGCTCCTTCCGCATTTGCCGAATATTCGCAATTATTTTGTATTGTAATATATCACGAATATTCTGAGCCAATCAGAGTGCTCCATTCCGCATTGCTCGAAATTTTGCAATTATTTTGTATTATAAAATATCACGAATATTCTGAGCCAATCATAGTGCTCCTTCCGCATTTCTCGAAATTTCATTCGCATTCACAATTCGCATTCGCATTAGCGAAATTTCGCAATCATTTCATTTCCAAAAAATATCGCGAATATTCGCATTTTACGAATATATCTCGAATATTCGACTATATATTCGAGATATATCGCGAAATCGAATATGGCATATTCTGCTCAACACTAAACATCTTCTGAAAGCGGCTCCCAAGCCTTTTTGTATCCTCACTGACCATAAAAACCTACTGTATCTCCAGACTGCAAGACGTCTGAACTCACGTCAGGCTCGATGGGCTCTGTTTTTCTCCCGTTTTAATTTTGTTCTTTCCTATGTTCCTGGGCATAGAAACAAAAAAGCCAATGCTCTTTCCAGACAGTTCGCTACCTCTGAAGAAGATCAACCAGCCGAGCAGTATATAATCCCACCTCACAAAATTGTCGCACAGATCTCTACAGCACTTTCCCAACAGCTACAAGAAAACCAGAATCATGTTCCCCAAGGCTTGAAGATACCACCAGGTCACCTGTATGTAGCTCCTAGCCTCAGGAAACCTGTACTCCTCTGGGCACATGATGGCGTGTTATCCGGTCATCCTGGTGTCACCATCACTCATAAGACCTTGCAACGTCATGTCTGGTGGCCTCATATGAAAAGGGATGTCACTCACTATGTGGCTGCCTGCCCAACTTGTGCTGCTAATAAAATACTCCGCACATTGCCTACTGGACTGTTACAACCACTTCCAGCACCTCACCAGCCTTGGACCCATTTGACCATGGACTTCATTATAGACTTACCCAAGTCTGAGAGAATGACTTCTATATGGGTCACAGTGGATCGATTTTCCAAAATGTCTAATTTTGTGCCGCTCCCAGGATTACCTACAGCGGAAGCACTGTCCACCCTCTTCCTTTCCCATATTGTGAGAAATCATGGCATACCTACCAATGTCGTCTCAGACCGCAGATCCCAGTTTGTTTCCCGATTCTGGAGAGCGTTCTGCAAGAAACTGGGAGTAACGCTCTCACCCTCTACCTCACATCACTCTCAAACTGATGGTCAAACTGAACGCATGAACCAGACCCTAGAAACCTATCTTTGACATTATGTCAATGCCTTACACTCCAACTGGTCTGAGTATTTGCCTTTAGCTGAGTTCGCCCTTAATTCCCGTTGGCACAGTGCTCATACCACACCATTCTACGCAGCCCTAGGCTATCACCCTTAGAATTTTCCCCTACTTCAGCCTTCTTCTGGTGTACCAGCAGCAGATCAGCGGGTGAAAAATATTTTTCTACATTGGAAAAAGATTCGCTCATTACTAAGGAAGTCAGCAGGCAAGTATGCGCTTTTTTTTACAACAAACGAAGATGACATATACCTCCATATGTCCTTACCTTAAGGTGATGGTAACAGTGCAGTAGGTAGGCAATGATGGTTCCTTCTCTTGTAATCTCTATGGGGCTTCCTGTCGCTGTGTTTAAAGTAGTCGTCCGTGGTATAAGGTCCAGAATCTAGCAGCTCATGATACCAAGTCAGAGCTTTGGATAAAGGATACCAAAAATAGTGAAGCCCGTTTAACAAGAGGGGGGTTTAATAAAAAATAAGCCTCTTACATAAAAATTGTAAAAACACGCCAAACAAACAAATGGATACAGTGCACGGCGAATACAAACGCCGTCTTGCGTCTGTTAGTCTCCGGTTGGCTGTGAGTGTCACGTGGTCGCACTTCCTACGTCGTTACGTCACGGTCTCGCAAGATGGCGTTTGTATTCGCCGTGCACTGTATCCATTTGTTTGTTTGACGTGTTTTTACAATTTTTATGTAAGAGGCTTATTTTTTATTAAACCCCCCTCTTGTTAAACGGGCTTCACTATTTTTGGTATCCTTTATCCCACGCTCTGACTTGGTATCATGAGCTGCTAGATTCTGGACCTTATACCACATACGACTACTTTAAACACAGCGCCAGGAAGCCCCATAGAGATTACAAGAGAAGGAACCATCATTGCCTACCTACTGCACTGTTACCATCACCTTAAGGTAAGGGCAATATGAGATCGTTTTCTGGATGAGTTCACCCCCTACAGAAGACCCACCAGTCAACTTTAACCCATCGTGTCTCTTCACCATAGACTTTCACTTTTGTTACACATTAAGGTATTTGTGTGGAAAATCTCGCGCCAATGTGTGGGAGGGGTGAGAAAATTAAAATAGAAAAGCTGCTCCCTGGATAAAACAATGGGTTGAATTATAACAATTGTGTGCGTGGAATAGGGGCGCTAAAAGAAAATTGAATAAATAGGTGAATGAATACAACCTATCCCAATATAAACATAAATCCTTATTGCAAATTATTTAAATAAAAAATGTGCAATTTACATATAAAGTCAATGGTAATGACAACACCTACAGTGAAATAGTGTGCAATTACATATAAATAAAATGTTGTTCAACAATATACAATATACAGTGAGATGTATAGTGACCATAAATAATATTAAAGTGCTCCGTGCTCAAAATCCTTGTGGTAGGTTCCACCTTCACCAATAGGACACCTCAAGTGGGGATGGATGGCTCCTTACCAGATGATGTTGACCTAAACTAAGGTCAATAGAGCTTGGGTAACAACACCTTTCACATGGGGATTCCAATGTAGTTTGACGAGTATTGCAGATGTCATAAAGAAAAAGGAAGAACAGCTCCCATAGTGTAAAACTATTTATTAAGATGTAAAATAGCAAAAACACAGTGCCAAGTGGCCTCTTACTTGGATAAGTGCCCGTATCCCGGCACTGAGGCTGTAAGCTTGTAGGTATGGAGAGAGAAGCGAAGACCGGCGTGCGTTCCACTGCAGTGCGCGAGGAAACCAGATAACCGGATGTGGATAATCTCACCTAGCTTTCAGGGTGTAGCCACTAACATTCATTGTGTTAGTCTGTCTCACCACCCACCAGCTTAGCACTTTGTTTGACTTTGTTGATTTTGATTTATATTTCACGTTATATTTATCTTTGTACACCTTTCACATATACTTTAGCGCTTATCACCTTTTTTATTTATTCACTAGCGGCCTGTTACCTTTAGATACAGCGGCTTTAGTTCACAGTCTTTTTATATTGGTTACATTCCAACACTCGCAGTAGCGCAGTAGAATTTTCTTCTCACCTCCATATGTGGTGGGGGACAGAATTTGGCTATCAACCAAGTAGGTGAGACTGAAACAACCTTCTACTAAATTGGGACCTCGATACATTGGTCCTTACATAGTTATTGCCCAAGTTGGGCCAGTCTCCTATCGCTTAAAATTACCCTCCTCTCTCCGGATACATCCCGTGTTCCGCGTTTCCCTCCTCAAAAAAGCAATTTTCAATCGCTACTCCAGATCGCAACAGCTACCTCCTCCTGTTCTTGTTGATGGACAAAATGAGTTTAAAGTCTCCAAGATTCTTGATTCTAGAAGACAGGGCCAAGGCCTTCGGTATCTGGTTCATTGGAAGGGATATCCTGTCACAGACCGCTCCTGGGTTCCAGCCAAAGATCTGCATGCCCCTTTTCTTATTCGAGACTTCCATGCCTCGTTTCCCACTAAGCCCTGCAAGGCCCCTGGAGGGGTCCACTGGGGAGGGGGCCCTTTCATGTACCAGGGTGTATTCAAACCGGGAACTTCCTGGCCTCACAGCCATAGCCTTACCTGCTGTGCTACAGAGGAGATCTGGACCTTTGGGAACGTCCTTGCAGTGTTCAGCATTACATCGGGCGCACTAGCTCCACCTGCTGCCAGCTGTGGACAATTTTCAATCTATGCAAGCCCATAAATAGGAAATGATGATATCACTCAGTGCCCGTTTATGTGGATTAGTTCCCTGAGTGTTGTGACTGCTCTGTGATCTTGTTTTTCGTATAAAACTTCTGCCTGAATTCCTGACTACTCTCTGCCTGGCCGATTTAGTACTTCACCACCAGCTCGTGTATGACCTTTCCTGCCTGACCACTCTTTGGATTTCGATTGTGTACTGCTTTGCCTGATCTGTTGCCAACCGAATCTGCCTGACGACATTTTGCCTGAATCCTCAGTATACAAGTTCCACTTCGGACACTACTTTTCACAGGTACCTTACATCAGTGTCATGTCACAGGTAGCCCAGCCCCCACACAGTTAGTATCACTCCCTAAGACACACTTAACCGCTTCCTTGCACTGAGTGGTTAACCCCTTCCCTTCCAGTGTCATTTACACAGCAAACAGTGCATTTTTATAGCACTGATCGCTAAATAAACGACAATGGTGCCAAAATAGTGTCAAAAGTGTCCGATGTGTCCGCCATAATGTCTCAGTCATGATATAAAAATCGCAGATCACCGCCAAAACTAGTAAAAAATTATGAATAATACAAATGCCATAAAACTATCTCCTAGAGACACAGACCTTCACTGCTGCTGCGCCTATGTCACTATGTGTGAACAGAGTGGTGGCTGCCTGCTGATGCTGAGACTTAGTTGCTTGCTGCAGAGAGAAGAAAGTAGGAACTGGATGAAAGGGATTTGACAGATTCTGTGCCCATTGCTTTCAATGGGTTTCTGGTTAAACTTTTGATATGTTTGGCTGAACAGTTTGAACCAAACCCTGGTGTGTTCACCTAGTCAGCAGCCCCAGCAGATTAAGAGCCATCACTCAAGTGACACTTTATAGTATTTACCATTACTCTTCTGGCTGCTACAATAATCTTTTAGGAGAAGGAAAACATTTAAAATGCTTGATTTTTCTGTGCTTTTGTTTACCCTTTTTTTTTTTTACATTGGTGACAGGATTTCTGTAAAGGAGCTAAAAATGGTAATTTTTCTACCTTGTCTGAATCAGGCTAGATTACAGATTCAAGATTTTTCAGTATGTAATCATCTCCACATACAATACAACATCTAGACAGTTTGTCAGACATGATTGCATGTATGGTCATATATATGCCATAAAAAACCTTTGCAGCAGCATTGAAATATTCCAGTTCCATTTTTTAAAGGTCAGTCGCTGACTCAAAGGTCATGCTGGTAAAATCACACAGGATTTACTGTGTATACCATGCTGCAACAGAATTTCCATTTTTCAGTTGTGTCCTGTGTGTCACATTCAGAAGCGTGCACGCTGTTTTTATATATATATATATATATATATATATATATATATATATATATATATATATACATATAATCGTATTTATCAGGGGGAAAACGTAGGTGCGCAATATAAGCTGATACTGCTGTTCCCGGGCACCGCCGAAACAGACCGAGCCGAGTATACTGCGCACTCGGCCTGCAGCCACGCTAGAGGAGCCGAACACTCCGGAAATCCGGCTCTGCACGGCGCCAAACTCGAACACACAACGCTGCAACCCCCAGCAGACGGACGCAACAGACACTGACAAGGCTGGACGGACGCGACAGACACCAACAAGGCTAGACGGACCCCACGCCAGGCCGCAGACGGACGCCGGACTGCAGTGTTTGTAATCCAATGGTTTAACAAGTAATGAAGTAACATAACTGAAGAGTTAATACAGTTCCTGCTGTAAAACACACTTGTAGATGCCTTCGGTGTAGGTATACCTTAACTGTCAGTCAGCCCTCAATGAAGCATAGGCTTTTAGGCCTGATTAAACTCAGTCTATTTGAATGAGACCTCCCTGTAGGACTACAGGTCCCAGCAACTTTGTGAAATGAGTCTAAGTGTGTTAAGGGTGTTAAAGAACTTCTGGGCGACAGCCCTCTCACCACACCAGGCCTGGAAAGTTGTGAACCTCCTCTCCAGTTGTGTCAATCCTGCTGCCAGTCAGCACTGCCACGCTGCCCCGCTCCTCAAGCAAACTGGACATCCACTTGGCTCCGTCAAGGGTCCTGGATCCTCAGACCCGATCACACTGCTTCTCCAGCACACTGTGGTAAGGCAGAGTCAATGGATGTTGTTCTGCTCTGCAAGATGTAGGCCCTCTTCTGAACACTCCTTCACAGATCCTTGCAGGCAGGCCATGTGTCCAGAACCCAAGAAAAATGGCTGCACTCTGCCTTTTTTATCCACCCAGCATGCAGTTCAGCCACCTAGTGTTCATGGGTAAGTGAGTCTTTTCACAAGATAAACATTTTTCTGCTCTGCATGTGTGTGTTAAAACATATCTCGTTCACATTGGTATTTGGCTACCTCTAGTGGTATGCCATCTTTAGCATTACATGGCAAAAATACCAGTGCTACATACACATAGGGCCAGATTTTTTTTTACTGGGTATCTATGTGTCTGATTCATAGAATCATTTACGCATTTACGCATAGATACAGTGAAGATCCGACAGGTGTAAAACACTTACACCGTCGGATCGTAGATGTAATGACTTCGCTGGCCGCTAGGTGGCCTTTACATTGATTTCTCATTTGCCTATGCAAATGAGCCTAATATGCCGATTCCAGAACGTTTTTATGCCGCCCCATCGTCGTTTACGTCGTTTCCGTAAGCTTAAGGTTACCCCTGCTATATGAGGTCTTCCTTGTAGCCTTCCTTCCACGGCTCCCTGCAGCGTTCCTTCCACGGCTCCCTCCACACCCCCTTGCAGGCTGTGGCGCTGGTGGTGAGAATGTGGCAGGAGGAGGAGGAGGATGGGCCAGGTCACAGAGGTGTGTGACCTCAGTCAGCTGGCCCCTTCTTCTCCTGTGAATCACACTGGCGAATAGATCTTCAGACAGGGCATGTTGTCCCTCCTCCATTCTCTGTAGTTCATCTGTCAGGTAACAGCTGTAGCCCTCTACAGGGTTAAGGGGGCCTTCATGGTGGCAGCTGCGTCCCTGATAACTTTCAGAGACTCCTCCTCCAACTGGGTCATCCACTTGGGTCTCTTGGCTCTCATGTGGAGGGGAGGCACCTGGGACTGTGTGCTCCCACTTGGCCTGGGCACCTGCTGATAGCCACTTACCCCAGCCCCCTCCTGTCTGCCACTCACCCCTTCCTCCTCCTGGCTGCCACATTATGGAGCCTCCTCCTCCTGGCTGAGCTCTTCCTGTGTATAAAAAAGGGACAGGGTTTTAGTTTTTGCTTCATATTGATGAATCAAAATATGCACACACATTTTTAAGCTCATGACTGTTGCAATTAGAATGTTATTAACGAAATAGAACAGACTCTCATTCTGACCCCTGCAGTTGGCATCCCTGTCACAATAATTTCTGGCCACGACTGTTTTTTTTTATTTTAAAATCTTAATTTTGGTTAAAAAAAACACAATCACAATCATTGCCTGATCTGATACACCAGGGATCCTCAAACTATGGCCCTCCAGCTGTTGCGAAACTACACATCCCATGATGCATTGTAAAACTCTGACATTCACAGACATGACTAGGCATGATGGGAATTGTAGTTCCTGAACAACTGGAGGGCCATAGTTTGAAGACCCCTGTGATACACAGTAAAATAATCACTTTTTGAGTCTCGCAGATATATATTATATATGTCTCAGAGCAGATGGAGAGCAAAATTGCATAGGGGCCCCAAGATTTATTTGGTCAAGGGTCCAATCAACACAGCCCCGCCTTGATATCATGACTCAAGTATATATAGCCAATGATGGCCCCAGTTTCATTTTTACCTTTGTTTCAGTCGTTCGGCACATTCATTCGTGCTTACTCTGCGCACCCAACATAGTCACGTCTTTCTCATTATGTATCCTGCGCATGCGTGAAATGCCGCCCTCTTCGCCTGCCCATGACGGACTTTTTCCTCTTTTCCACGCCCCTACTCAGTGGGAAACGACAATATGGTTGTTTTACATGTGCTTGGTTTACCCCGTACCGATGAGGAAAGCCCGGAGGCGGGAAGTGTCCCAATCCAGGCCCAGATGATACAAGGCCACGAATATGTCACTTGATGAGATGGTGGACATACTGCAGAGAAAAGATTACGATGGCGATCATGGGCCATACCACACCACTAATCTGAGGAAGGCCCAAATAATGGACAAAGTGGCTAAGACTCTTTACCATATATTTCGGGTCAGGAGATCCAAGAAGCAGCACCGTAAAAGGTGGTCTGACCGGAGCACTATAGGAAGAGATCAAGAAAATTATTGACAAAAGTATGTATTTTTCATGTGTTTATTGCAAATTTATTTATTAGATTCTTGCATGTTTTTCTCCATGTGCTTGGTTGGCCTGGTTGTACTTTTGAACATGGCAACTTTCAGGTTAGTGTCCAAAGTTTAGTAGTTTTGCGTTCGTAGTAAACATAGGGCCAGATTCAGGTAGATGCGCGCATATTTTCGCCAGCGTATCGCAGCGCATATACGCTGCGCTGACGCAAACTAGCGAGTGAAGTACAGTATTCACCAAGCGCCTGTCCGTTACTTTGCGCCAGAATAATGGAAATGCGCTGGCATAACCCGACGCAAGTGGAAGTGGGTGTGATCATATGTAAATGATGGGCGGAGCCCAGCGCAGAGGCTTACGTTCAGCGCATCATCCACGGAGCATGCGCAGTGAGTGAGGCTTCACTCGGCCCACTGTGCGCATGCTCACAACTTCCGTCGGCACCACTTCACGGTAAACGTCAGCGCAATGTGTTCCGTTGAGCGTTTAAAAGCGCTAGCGGAAGCGCCATTCCGGCGCAAAAGTATTTCCGTTTCCCCCCACCCCAGGGAAGTTACTTTTGCACTGTGATGGCTGCTCCCGTCCCCCCCAAAGAGAGGAGGAACCTCAATTACAATTCCCAGGAGGTCTCAGTTATAATATCTGCTATGGAGACTTATAATGACTTCCTCCACGGCAAAAAAAGTCGGAAGACCAGCCGGGATAGGAAGCAAGCCATCCTGGAGACCATTGCTGGCAGGGTGAATGTTTTGGGGTACTCCACCCGGACTGCTGGCGATATAAAAAAAAAAAAAATGACCTGCAGCGCAAGGTCCGTGGCAAGGTGGCCACCATCAGCAGGCATGAGAGGGGCACGGGGGGTGGACCCCCATGTGCAGTCAGCCTGACCACGGAGGAGGAGGTGGTCGCCCGCTGCCTGGAGAGGGAGCAGTTGGAGGGGGTACCAGGCTATGATTCTATGGAGGAAGGCTCCAGGACAGGTAAGTGTTTTTTATTCCCTATTTGGTGTGTTGCATGTGGGGGGGAGGGTACATGTGCCAAGTGTGTGGGACCACCAACATGTGTCTGCTTTGTGTCATCCACAGATGACGGAGCTGGGCCATCATCTGTCGGCGGCCAGTCCACCCCAACCCCCCAACAGGATCCTGAGGCCGAGCCCCTGGGTGTTGAAGAGACCGAGGTGGAGGAGAGTGCCCACACCTCACTTGCTGAGGTGGTTAAGGAGCAGGCTGTTATTCCTGAGCAGGACTTTATTTTGTTTTTGGAGGAGTCCTCCCCTTCTGCAGGGCCCTCTGTAATACCCTCCCCCATCCTCGGAAGCCCCTCAAGGGCGACTCCATCCCCACGGGGACAACCATCTCCTGGCCCCAGGAAGGCGACCCGGAAGACTAGGGGGGTGTCTGATCTGGTCCAGGAGGCGATGGACCACGCCAGGCAGACCCAGCAGATGGGTGAGATTTCTGGGCACCTGGACCGGGTCGCTGACAGCCTGGGCTCCGTGTCGCAGCTGACCAGTGCTGTGCATGACGTCGGGACCAGGCTGGGGGAGATGAAGGCTGATGTTAAACACCTCACTGCAGCCGTCCACGCCAACACAGCTGTCATCCGGGAAGAGGGGAGGCAGAGGCAGCGTGACCAGCGGCATCATGTCACCCGCCAGCTGAGGATGCAGGCCCAGACTAATCACTTTCTGAGCCGGATTGCCGTGGCCTTGGAGGGCATGCAGCCAAGAGCTGCCAGGAGTGGCCCACCCGGGGATCAGCCTCCTCCAGATGCCCCCCCACCCCCACCCACTCCCTCCAGGCAGCTGAGGAGCCCGAGAGTGCCCACAAGAAGGAGCCCCCGTCAGCCCAGATGAGGGTTTTTTTATTCTTTGGTTTATTGCTCAGGTTATGAGTATTTTTTAATTTTTGATTATTGCTCAGGTTATGAGTATTTTTTTATTTTTGATTATTGCTCAGGTTATGAGTATTTTTTTATTTTTGATTATTGCTCAGGTTATGAGATATTTATTTTATTTTTAACTGCACAGGAGTGCAGGGGACAGTGTGAATGGTGTGTGAATGTGAGGGGGTGCCACTCCTGCCAGTAAGGGGTGTCACCCTCGGCCGTGGTGGAGAAGTTATCCCCATGGCTGTGTGAATGATGTGTGAAAGGTGTATGAATGGACAGCGACATCATTGGGGCCTTGACGCTGGCGTTGCTGCTCCCAAGTCCTACATGCTGGACTTGGGCTAATCCAATGTGATGTGGATGTGGTGTGTGTGATCTAGGGACATCAGTGGTGTGCATGCGTGCATTGTCTGTGTGATCAATGTTTTGGTTTAGTGTCCAAAGATGCCTACGGTGAGGACCCTCCTGACTGCTCTTCCATCAGCAGACTGTGTAGCCTCTGGCAGATGGGGACTGTGTGGGTCGGGGGTCAGGTCATCACGTATGTCAATCTGCAGGCCTTTTCTCATGGCAAAGTTGTGCAGAATGCAACATGCACCGATGATCTGACACACGAAGGTAGGGGAATAAAGTAGGGTTCCCCCGGACTTATCCAGGCATCGGAAACGGGACTTCAGGAGCCAAAATGTTTGCTCCACCACTGCACGAGTTTTGATATGTGATTCATTGTATCTTCTCTCTCCTGGGGTTTGGGGGTTCCTGAAAGGAGTCATTAGATGGGGTCCCAGTGCATATGCAGAGTCACCTGTAAGGGAAAAGACAAGAGGATGTTAGTCATGCATGTGCCCCTTGTGATGTGTGCATCATAGGAGGGGATAGTCATGCCTGCCACCCATGTCACTCACCAACCAGCCAGCTGTCCCCATACACGTTCTGTTCGAATTCTGCTGGGATGGGACTCTGATTGTATATGAAGCTGTCATGGCTGGACCTGGGGTGTTTGGCACAGACGTGCCATATGAGGCGTTGGGCATCGGCTATCACCTGTACGTTGATGGAATGCCAATGCTTCCGATTGCGGTATATGTGCTCTGTGGCACTGGGGGGCTGTAGGGCCACATGTGTGCAATCAATGGCCCCCACTGTGCGTGGGAATCTGGCAATGCTGTAGCTCCTCAGTGGTTGGTCTGATGAACTGGTTGGACATGCGTCTGAGGATTGCGGGGACAACCTGGTGCACACATCTGCTCATGGTGGACTGTGACATCCCAGCCACCACTCCACTTGTACGCTGGAATGATCCACTTGCAAGGAAATGAAGTGTTGCCAGTACCTTCACCAGTGGCTGCACTGCTTGTGAGAGGTGTGTCTTGCTGGTGATGTCACCCTGCAGGGTTGTGGTTAGTTCAAGTATTGCATCTGGGCTGAATCTGAAGAGGCGATACACCTCCTCATCCCCCATGCCAAAGAGGCTCATGCGCGTGCGGTATATCCTCTCACGTGCCCGCCTCCTCCGTACCGGGGGACCCAGTACTAGTGCTAGGACCGCGACTGCCCCTGGCATGTTGGCATACAGAGGTGTTGTCCTTGCAAGTGTGGTTGTTCAGCTTGCTATTTTCGTCGGTAACGCTGCTGCTGTAGCTGCTCTCCTGCTGACCTGAGGCTGTCTGGAGTAAAGATAAAGCAGCTATTTGTAGAAATAACTTTGCGACGGACGGACGAGATACGCGCGGCGCATGTAGCCAGCGTATGGTGCTAATCCGTTCGCGAATCGGGAAATCTCCCTCATTTGCATATTTGCAAGGCAAATCAATAGGCCCGACGGATGCGACAAGCGAAAATATGCGCTAACGATACTCTGGCGAGGGAAAGTTAAGCCGATCGGAAATGGCCCGTTTTCTGGCGCATCTAGGTTGGTGGGTACGGCCACATAGATACTACGGCGCATCTTTACAGTTACGCGGCGCATATCGATATACTCCAGCGCAAGTCTTGCTGAATCTGGCCCATAGTTCCTCAAAAATCTGATGTTTTCCACAAGCCAGGTAAACCACACATGGTCATGCCTATTTGGAGTAAAACAATGTTTAAAAACATTGTTGTCAAGATGATGTGTTTGCTTGAACTTACTAGAATGTGAAATGCAAACCTGATTCATTCAGTGTAAAGGAGAGGATACTAAGCAGCTGGTTACACATCTGTACTCAGGTGCACATGTGTGGCCCATAGACATGTGCAGACTGGAATATTTTGTTTTGTGTTTTCGTTTTGAAAATACATTTATTTAGTTTTCGTCCGAAAACGACGATTTTCGATGCTTTGTCAAATTTTCGTCGTTCAATTCAACAAAGCATCGAAAATCGTCATTCTAAATACAGTGAATAGGTAGGCAATGTTACGTATGGACGGCGTGCCAATGCTTTTTTTTTCCCGTTGTTTACGTAAAACGTTCGCGAATAGGGTTTTGCGTAAGTGCCATTCACGTCGTTTACATGTCGAAATTACGTCGAGATTTGGAGCATGCACACTGGGAACCAATCACAGCCGGCGCAAGAGCAGTTCATTGGGCGCAGGGACGCGCTTCATTTAAATGATACACGCCCCCTACCTGCCGAATTTGAATTCGGTCGGCTCTTTTACACTACGACACCTCTACTTTACAGGCAAGTGCTTTGAGAATAAAGCACTTGGCTGAAAAAATTTTGGCGGCCTAGTTTAAAAGCTAGACGCTAGGCATGCCTATTGATAGGCATTTCTACGTGAATCTACCCCATGGAATGTGATGTTAAAGGAGAAAACGTACCTTAATATAGTCCTTCTGCATTACTTGGATGATGGCAGAACACGTCTCGGGAATGATGAACCCAAGCGCCTGGGGGGAGATGCCTGGCGAGAACTTGAGGTCCTGCAAGCTTCTCCCAGTCACCAGGTACCTCAACGTGGCAATGAGCCTCTGCTCGGCAGTGATGGCTTGGCGCATCACAGTGTCCTGCCTCGTGATATAGGGGGACAACAGATCCAACAGACGGTGAAAAACGGGGTCCGTCATATGGAGAAAATTCCTGAAGTCATCAGGGTTATTCTCCTGGATTTCCCACAGCAGAGGCATATGAGAGAATCGGTCCCACTGGAGCAACCAATTCTTGGCCCATGAACTCCTCCTTGCCCTGTTCATGGCCTCAGATCGGGTAACAGTACGAACTGCAGAAGCAAGCCCATACGCAGCACGAACGAACTCGAGAATGAGAATGTACTTCCAACATGGCTTCAAACCAGTCGGCTAGTCAGAACGAACTTGAAACAGAATTTACTGAGGAACAGCAAGGCGTATAAAGAACGACCTGAAAACCAGAAAACGAGCAGACAGGAACACATTGCAAAACAGATACGACCTGACTGCATGCACTGAAAGACAGATACAAACCCACAAGCACAAACTGAACACCAGAAAACTATCTTAAAGCACAGAGACTGAAGCCGCGTACACACGGCAGAGAACCTCGACGGGCAGAACACATCGTTCCGCCCGTCGAGGTTCTCTGCCGGCCGTCAGATTCGGCGACCCGCCCGTCGGGAATGGCAACCAGCCATTCATCCAGGCGGGCCGTCGAGCAAATAGAGAACATGCTCTCTATTTCGGCTCGACGGCATTCCCGACGGGATGCTTGCCGAGAGCGTACACACGGCCGAGGTTCTCGCTGGAATGCAGCTTCCAGCGAGGTTCTCGCTGGTTTCTAGCGAGAAACTCGGTCGTGTGTACGCCGCCTGAAAAGCACGAATCGGCTCTAACCAAACTTTTACTAACATGCAGTAACACGAAATCAGCAAAAGCAGCCCAAAGAGTGGCACCATTGGCTTTGACCTTCCCCTTTATAGTGCCGTCGTACAAGGTGTACGTCACCGCATTCTGACAAAAACAGATTTTTTTAACTGATGGTGTGTAGACAAGACTAATGAAAGTCAGCTTCATCGGATATCTGATGAAAAAATCCATCTGTCCGTTTTCATCTAATAAACCGATCGTGTATACATGGCATAAGAGCTACCTGGTAAAATGACTGATAGTAGCTCAAATTTTTTGGTCCAAGAATAAAAAGACTGATTTATCTAAAGTTAGAAGCTCAGACACACAAGCAGGGGGAGACATCCATATTTATGAGGCTCTTTAATCTGTTAAGGTATTGTTCTTCTGAGTAAAGTTTATTCCCTGTGAGGCAGGCAAGCACTTCTCACTTTTCTAAGTAAAAGGAAATATGACTGAGCTGGTTTTCAATAATAGCAAAGCCTTTTAGTGTTGCATTGAATATGCTTAATGCTCACTAAAAAGCTTTAGCATTTAAATTATGCTATTTTGAAGGCTTTCTGGGGTCATAAACTACATTAACTCCAAGCAGTTCCACTAAAGATTTTAGCAGAGTGAAAAGGGAACAGAAAATAGATCTATTTTACAATAGCCCTGTCTAGATTTTATAATTTGCTCCTTTTTCTGGTCAGTGGCTCTGAAAAATTGTCAATTTTGCTAACGCATAATGATGAATTTTTAACAGTGGCAGAGTACTGCATGTGCACGAACACCATATAAATATGTATATGTTTACACAAGGCATTGCCCTTCATGTTTTAGTGGTGAAATGTGTTTGACCAGGAGAAAGTTGAAGGTGAGAACAAAGGAAAGGCGATCACGATTCCTAGCTTTTTTCAGTTATAGGAAGATAAAAACATGGATTACTGATTTATAATGGAAACAAAATGACTAAACTCACAGATGTAATATTAGCTGAGACAGAAAGCTGATAACACAAGCAAAACAAGGCCCATGTCAGTTTCTTCTGATAAAGAATACAATTTTTTGCTCTTCTTTGTGAGGGTCGTGTTTTTATTTTTCCTAGAGATGGGCCATATAATGGAGATATCATTATCCAGGGAATGCATTGTCTTTAAAAATATATATATATATATATATTTTGTAGGAAAGCTTTACTTGATGAAAATAGTTTATTAATGTGTTAGGAGCCATGTTAGTACTATATATACACAGGTTGTAATTTATGTAAAAGTGGGAAAAATATTTGCTAATTTCAAACACTGGTTTTCCTGCTTTACAGTTTCTTCTTACAATAGGAAGGAAGTTGAGGGGGGTTTGATTAACTAAAAAGTAGGATATTTTACAAAGTGTATGTTCATTGAGTCTAAAACATATGGTAAAGCTGCATTTACTTTAAATGCCAATTCTTGTGCAAGGAAAATAACAAAAACAGGATTGAACTGAACACATCTTCATTTGATTAACTAAGCTCAGTGAACAATAATTTAGCCAATTGAATAGTCTCTAAGGGCCAGATTCAGGTACATCTGTGGATTATTGGACTGGCGTAGCGCACCGCCTTTACGTTAGACTTGCGCAATTTTGCCGCGTAATCACCCTATTCTCGTAGCTTTTGCGCAGAAAATTGCGCATACGTAACGTTTTTTCAGAGGCGTAAGGAGGAGTAATACAAATTGGGAAGGACGTGGGCGTTTTAAATTGAAATGAGCCGTGACCCCATGCAAATGAAGGGCCGGCCGGCTCGCGCATGCGCGCTTGAAGCATACCATGTCAGCTCCGCTGTGCGCATGCTCACAACTCGGGAGCGGCGCAATCAGTGAAATTGGAAATGGACTAGGGCAACATTGTGAACTACGCAAACAGCATAAATAGACACACACAAATGCACTTGCATTGCAAAAGTACATCCCTTTGTCCCTTCCCATTTAACCAAGTGCTTTTGTCCTGTTGTTCGTTGCGGTGTGTTTTGTAGTTGTCAGATTAGTGTTCTGTGTGATCAAGTGTTTGTTAGTAGATTTTTGAAAGTGGTTTTTGAAAAGTGTTTGAGAGACTGTTTGTTTGATTGATATATTTGTGTTTGTTTGTTTTCCTGCTGTATTTTTTTTTTTTTTTTGTGACTGTTTATTGCTGAGTAGTTTTCTCTCTGTGTGTGTTTTTGCTTGATTGGTTGTGCTTGTTTTTGTGAGTGAATTTTGTGGACTGGGAGTGATTTTTTTGGGAAGTATGACAGAGAGAAAATGAAAGCTGAATTTTACAGTTGTGGAAAAACAAATTCTTGCCCGGGCCATTAGCGAGTATGGGCGTTACCTCCACGGCCCAGAGAGTGCCAACACCACCCCGGCCAGGAGGAGGGAGATTTTGGATAGGATCACTGAGCAGGTCAATTCAGCGAGGCAGGGGGAGACACGGACCCGGTCTGGGATTGACAAAAAAATCAATGACCTCCGGTGTCTGGTCAAACAGAAGCTGACCAGAATGCATGCCCATGCCAGGGGCACAGGAGGGGGCCCACCATGCCGTATTAGGCTGACAGCGGAGGAGCGTGCGGTGGCCCTGACCTTTCATCGGCATGAAGTTGAGGGCCTGCCCGGCTTTGACTCAAGTCCAGAGCCCGTGGTGCCAGGTAAGTTTTTTTTTTTTAATATCAGGTGTGTAGCATGTGTGGGGGAGGGGGTGAAAGGGAATATGTGGCAAGTGTGTGGATCCTCCAACCTGTGAATGTTTTGTGTCATCCACAGATGTGCAGGAGGGTGCAGGGCCATCTGGCCTGACCGCACCAACCCCAGGACAGCAGACTAATGAGGCCCCCCCAACAAGGCCGGAGTCCGCGGAGGAGGTTCAAGAGGAGCAGGAGAATCATGAGGAGGAGGAGAATCATGAGGAGGAGGAGTCCATGTCAGGCACTGGACGTTTGGTTTTTGAGGACTCTTCCCCTCTGGCTGGCAGCAGGCAGGCCTCCCTAAGGGGGAGCCCCCCCCTCCTCCCCCAACATGGCTCCCCTCACAAGGGCCTCCCCTTCTCCCTGGCCACAAGCATCAGCTGGAGGCAGGATGTCATCCCAGACCACCAGGGGGGTGGCCGATCTCCTGCCCGCCACTCTGAGAAGGGACCAGTTCCTCCAGACCCGCCATCTGGGACAGGTCAGCCAGACATTGGTGCGGATGGAGGAGAGCCTGTCCTCCATCAAGGATACGCTGGGGAACCTGGACTCCAGCTCCCGGGCTTTCACAACCTGCCTAAACGAACTGCAGACGACATCAGCAGGCGTTGGGCAGGATGTGAGGGCCTTTACCCTGGCTATCCAGGCCAACACGGCAACACTTGGTGCTGCCCTGGACAGAATAGCCGTGGCCTTGGAGGGCAGGCCGCCAGGTGGGCAGAGATCAGGGGCTGCTCCTCCTTCCCCGGTTTTACCCCTCCCCCATGAGTCTCCCCTGAGAAGCCGGGGCCGTGGCTGGGGGCGCCCCAGGCGTGGCTCACGCAAAGGGCATTAATTTGTTTTTCCCCTTTTTTTTTTTGTTTTTTGTAAAAAAAAAAATTAGTTTTTTGCTGGAATTTTTTTGCTTTTGCAGGTAATTTTTTTTTTTGGGGGTTGTGAATGCTGTGTGAATGTGGGGGTGACATTCCTGCCGGAAAAGGGGTGTCACCCTCAATTTTGGTGGAGAAGGGTTCCCCAGGACCAGGGAGAAGTGATCCCCAGGTCCGTGTGAATGGTGTATGAATGTACAGTGACATAATTGGAGCCTTGGCGTGGCGTTGCTGCTCACAAGTCCTGCATGGTGGACTGGTGCCAATCGAATTTGATGTGGATGTGGGGTGTGTGTGCTAGGGACCACAGTGGTGTGCATGCATGCATTCTCATTGTGCCATGATTAATGTGTGTGTTTAACATGCAAAGATGCCCAATGTGAGTTGTCTCCTGGCTGCTCTTCCCTCAGAAGACGGGGTAGCCTCGCTTAGGGGGGGATTGTCTGGTTCAGGGGTCAGGTCATCACGTAGGTCAATCTGCAGGCCCTTTCTTTCTGCGAAGTTGTGCAGCATGCAACATGCACCGATGATCTGGCACACGAAGTTTGGGGAATACAAGAGGGTACCCCCAGACTTATCCAGGCATCGGAAACGTGACTTCAGGAAGCCAAAGATGCGCTCCGCCACTGCTCGTGTTTGGGCATGTGCTTGATTGTATCTTTCCTCTCCTGGGGATTGGGGGTTCCGGATAGGAGTCATGAGATGGGGTCCCAGTGGATATGCAGAGTCACCTGTAAGGGAAAAGACAGGAGGATGTTAGTCATGCATGTGCCCCTTGTGATGTGCATCATGGGAGGGGATAGTCATGCCTGCCACCCATGTCACTCACCAACCAGCCAGGTGTCCCCATACACGTTCTGATCGAATTCCATTCGGATGTGGCATTGATTGTATATGTAGCTGTCATGGCTGGACCCTGGGTGTTTGGCACGGACGTGCCATATGAGGCCTTGGGCATCAACTATCACCTGTACATTGATGGAATGCCAATGCTTCCGATTGCGGTACATGTGCTCTGTCTCCTGGGGGGCTGGAGTGCCACATGTGTGCAATCAATGGCCCCCACAGTGCGTGGGAATCTGGCAATTCTGTAGAAATCTGTCATTGCCTTCAGCCGCAGGTCCTCAGTGGTGGGTGTGATGATTTGGTTGGCCATGCGTCTGAGAATTGCAGGGACAACCTGGTGCACACATCTGCTCATGGAGGATTGTGACATCCTAGCCACCACTCCACTTGTACGCTGAAAAGAGCCACTGGCAAGGACATGGAGTGTTGCCAGTACCTTGACCAGCGGCTGCACTGCATGTGAGCGGTGTGTTGGGCTGGTGATGTCCTCCTGCAGGGTTGTGGTTAATTCCAGGATGACATGAGGGGTGAATCTGAAGATGCGATACACCTCAGAATCACTCATGCCAAACAGGTCTATGCGGGTGCGGTATATCCTCTCCCGTGCCCTCCTCAGTGCCCTCCTCCGTGCCCTCATCCTTCTTTGTTCATCTAAAGTCAGTAGTATAGCTATGCACGACGATGCCCCTGGCATGTTGGCATACAGATTGTTGTGCAACACGTGTGACTGCTGAGCTCCTCACTAACAGTGTTGCTTTATCTAACAAGTAGACTTTTTTTCTCTTTTTAGAGCAGCTTTTATATGCTCTAATTTTAGACAGGACATTTTGCTGTTGCGCACACTGCGTCGCCTGCGCTGCCCCAACGTTGTTTTGTGGATCCCCGTAAGTCCCTCATTAGCATATTTGACTAGCAAATCAATGGTGTGTCTAGCGCACTTTTGCGCGGACGGATGCGCCAGTCTAACGAAATTACGCGGGACAAAAAAAAGTAGATTTTTTGCGTATCTCGTTCTGGGGATGCCGCGCATCGAAACGCACGCGCACATTTCGACTTACGCACGCGCATCTCCTGTTGCGCAGGCGTAATCGCTCTGTGAATCTGGCCCTCAGTGTTTAGTAAATCATCCCCATAAGTTAGTCAGCTCATTAAAAATATACACTTTCTGGAAGACTTGCAGCTAATCTACACAGATGTAAGTAAGGGAGAGTCCTAGCAGTAGTGAATTTACCTGCCTCTATTATTTCTTCTGCAGATCTCTACCTTTAAACCAAAAATATGGAAGATCAAGCACGCAATAACATGGAAGGGATTGACTGCAATAATATATTAAAATATGTGCTTAATAAAATACATGATGCTTTTCATTTTAAGTATTACATCTATCAGCTTGTAAGGGGGTAGGGTGGTGGTTGTAAGTCAAGTCATACATCAGTGGTCTTCAAACTGTGGCCCTTTTCTTGCCTTTATCTGGCCCTTGGGGCACTATCCCTCCCATTGATATGAGACACTATTCAGCCATCTGACACCAATGCCAGGAAAATGTCCACTACCGCTGGCCAAAGTCCAGCCCTCCAAAATCCTGAAGCACAATAAACAGCCCTTTGTTTAGAATGTTTGGAGACTCCTGTCCTACATGTTTCCCACCTTGTCGGGCGCCAAGCAAGGTTCACATAAGAAGCCTACCCTGGGCTGGGTTCTTCTGGGCTACCTTAGGCACTTTGTTACAGACTCACTTTAATACACATAATACACAATCTTCTTATAGCCCAGGCAATCAGTATGTAGAGCAACAATTCTTTTTTCAGGTCTTCAGAGAGTTCTTTGCCATGAGGTGCCATGTTGAACTTCCAGTGACCAGTATGAGAGTGTGAAAGCGATAAAACCACATTTAACACACCTGAGACATTGTAACACTAAAGCGTCACATGACACTGAGGAGGAAAAATTACTAATTGGGTACAATTTGGACATTTTCACTTAGGGGTGTACTCACTTTTGTTGTCAGCGGTTTAGACATTAATAAACAATTGAATCAAGCGCTGTTCAGAAGAGGTAAAATTATTAGATAGATAAAAAATCATATAAGTGGATACACACTTATATACGAGAAAAGGAGAATAAAAAAGAAAATAACAAATATGAGGGCAGGGGGAATGGCATATTCAGGGAATAGTAGAAACAGTTGATATAAAATGGAAAAATATATAAAGTAGTTCAGTCCAAATGGATCACTTTTATATGGTACTAACAGTTTATAAATGAATAAACTGTTGCTAGAAGAGCCAAAAATCTGAAGGCTAGCATAGCGCCGAGTAAAACCAACAACAAAACCAAAATCACTGATGCCTCCCCCTCCTTAACATTCTTCTACATTAAAGGGATGTATCAGTGTAGGAAAGCGCGTTGCCTTACTTGTCCTCACGTAACGCATCGCCAAAAGAGTTTCACGTGCAAGGGCAAGGAGTATATTCTACCAGACTTTTTCACATGTTCCTCCGAATATGTGGTATACTGTCTCACCTGCCCTTGCGGCCTCTTCTATGTGGGCCGTACGATTCGGACCCTACGGAAGAGATTTGGCGAGCACCGTAACTTTGTAGAGAAAGGTCTTGATAAGTACAGTGTCGCCAGACATTTTAAAGAGTTTCACCAGGAATCTTCCTCCGAGCTTCGGGTTTGGGTTATAGAAGCTATCCCCAGGTCTCTCCCTCAAGCAGAAAGATATAAAAAATTGTGTGAAATGGAAAACTATTGGATTTTCACCTTAGATTGCTTGTCGCCTCGAGGGTTAAATGAGGGCTTGGAGATCAACATCTTACTCTAATACTCTACCCCAGTAAAACAATAAAACAATATAATGGAATTTCTTCTATATGCAGGTATGTCCCGCGTGTGCTTTTTAAATATCCCCTATTTAAGTCTATTTCTCAGCACACATAGTACATCCACAATAGGGTACTAACCTTCGATTATAGCATATGTGATTATATGACAATATGACTATATGATTACATATCCAAGTCAAGCCCATCCATCTTTTAATTGATTTTAAGCGAGTCTTTTATGCACTTCCAAGTAGTAATAATTCTCTCTCTATATATTTTCTTCTATATATATTCCCTTATATATTCCCCCATTTCTGTTCTAAGTACTATATTTAGTCCCATACTTCTTTTTCTAATTCTGTTCAGGTAGGATGTTTTTGTATTTAATGAGCTGAAAATCTTTCTTTTCTATGCAATGATTTCCCGATCTCCGTATGTAATTTGTCTGGCTCAGCCAATCAGCTCCGCTCCAGCTGTATTTATGTCCCTTATCCAATATGGCCCCCATAGAGCCTGACTAAGAGGCACGCATGCCTCGAACGCGTGCACCGCCCCGTGATTCATCCCGGAAGTGACGTTGCGCTGTTTTGCGCTCCAAGGCTGCGTTCCACAGACCGGACAAGGAAATAACACGGCTCCCCTGCTTCCTCCCCGGTGAACCAGCACCGAATTTTCATCCAGGGACCCACACAGCGGTTGAAACCTCTACGGGTTGTGGGAACTTACATGCCGTGCATGTTCCAGCAAAAGAGAGCTGTCACCACTTAATCGCTCCAGCGGACCTCACGAACTGAGGATGTTTCTCACGGATGACATTGTATATTGATGCGCTTTGACCCCCTGCAGTCTTGTGAGTACCCATCTCATAAGAATTGTATTGTTGATTTATTTTAAATAAATTTCATGCTACGCTTAGAGGGCGCCGCTTCTTTTGTCTCTCGTTTAGACATTAATGGCTGTGTGTTGAGTTATTTTGAGGGAAAAGCAAATGTCATTTCTTCAGTGTTGTCACATGAAAAGATATAATAAAATATTTACAAAAATGTGAGGGGTGTACACACTTTTGTGAGATACTGTATATGCCTGTATTAAGGAAGGGGGCTAAACCTTCAGGATAACAGTAGTTATTACCTGGTGTGCTGGACTGTTATCATTTGGTGGAAAGAAAATGAGCAAAAGACATTAATATGAAAAGACCAGATGAACAGAACAGAACCTAGTGGACATGATCACAGACAAAAGCACATTGCAGTCAGGATTGACTTAATTTGCAATTCAACTGCTACGCTTCCAAGAGACCAGCAGAAATCTTTCAGCAGATGGGGTTGTTCTGAATTGTGAAATTAGTTGTTATGCAGTCCCAACTGATGATCAGCTTATCAGCAAAAATCACTGTAAGGGCACCTGCCTAATACTATGCAAATGAGATAAATGTGACTTAAAGTCATGTGCCATAGTATATTATTGAAGCTAAAACAAAACAGCAAAAACAATTAGTGACGTGCCTGACCTTCACTATATAAACCTCCTATTATAAAGTATTCATAAAACCAAGATGACAAAACTTTTTTTTACTTTTTGCTATAATACATATCCAAAATATTTACATAATAAAAAAACAAATGTATTCATCAGTTTAGGCCGATATATATTCTTGTACATATTTTTGGTAAAAAAATCGCAAAAGGGGAGCTGCAATTTTTAGTGGGACTGCGACATTGTGGCGGACAAATCTGACCACAAAGGACACTTTTTGGCGACCAGTGACATTATACATTGATATAAAAATGCACTAATCAATGTAAAAATTACACTGGCAGGGAAAGGGTTAACACTAGGGGGCGATCAAGGGGTTAAGTGTGTTTCCTGAGAGTGTTCTAACTGTAGGGGGGATGGGCTCACTGGGAACAGAAGATATTTGACATGTTTACATAGGCAGTTCCCCATTCTTGTTCTGCCTCTGTACACAGCAATCGTGGGTCTCCGGCGGACATTGAGTCTGTGGGACCCATGGGCAAACTCTCGCTAGACCCGCTGGGCACCTGCTATCCTCCTTGCATGGACCCACGTACACGGTTCGAGCAGAGAGCCGACCTGCCACATTAAATGTACGTGAGCAGGTCGGCAAGTGGTTTAAGGGTAACTCCACTTTTGCTGAGGAAAAAATATTCCCCTCTGGATGATCTATTTACACTACAGGGATTTTAACAAGCTGTGTTGCAGATTTCTACCTTTTGTTATTTTGAAGGAATAGCTGTGTGTGTCCATGAGCAAAGTGAATCTGTAGGAGAGTGGCTTTCATAATTATGAATCAGCTGCTGCACCTGGTGGGCTCTAATGAGGATAATTGCAAGGTCTTCAACCCTTTAGATTGGATTTCCTTGGGAGTATCTAACCAAAAAAATGTTTTTGTTGCATGGGATGCCAAAAATCTAACTTGTATCTTAGTGCAGACTTCTGGGAAAATCAATGAGCCAATCACACAAGCAGGAAATTACATACCTGGGGGGCGTTTTTTATACCATCTGTGTATAGAACACCTCCAATGTAGCCATAATGCATTGCATTTTATAGAGAATTACAGAGCTGCAGATTGAAAAGGAAAGATCATTTTTAATAACATCCAATTACAATATGATTTGTGTCGCAATTGTAAACGCTATATTATTATTTTTTATTTGCTATTTTTTTCCCCAGGAAAGTGGAGTTACACTTTATGTAGAAAATATACAACATACGAGTTCAAAAAGTCAGTCCATGCATTTATAACCACAGTATGCACATGCACTAAAAAGTGTCCAAATATGTAAATACATTTGAGCGTAAATTTCACAATAATGTGGTCACATTCAAATTTGTGCTTTAGTGCACCCTCCACAAGGTTTACTCTCACCTTGATATCTGACCACACTGTTACATATGGTCAGAAAAAGCTCTTTGTCCTATACTGAGGACTAAATGTGCTCCCTGGATGGGGTAATGTCATATATAGGATTCTGGTTTTCCTATCTCAAACATTCATGTTTCCATCCCTGCAGACAAAAAAAGAAAAATCACTGGACATAGTGCTTAAAGGGTCACTAAAGAAAATGTTTTTTTTTTTTTTTTTTTTGCTGAAATGACTGTTTACAGGGTACAGAGACATAATAGTTAACTGATTCATTTTAAAAATGATTAAAAACAGATACAAATCAATCATATAATGTGCCTCTAGTTTCACTTTCGTTTTTGCATCTAGCTTAGTTTCTGCATGTAATTTAATGCCTCTGTGCTGGACAGTGCCATAGAGAGTGATGGTTAGGAAAATGAAACTAGAATCTCCCAGTACTGTGGTCATCAGGAAACAGACAACCAGGAAGTGTCCAGAACAGAGCAGAATTACAGCAACATCAGAGCAAAAACGAACAACGAGGACATGAAACCAGGACTGCAGTAAGGTAAAGGAAACTATTTAGCTAAAAAAAAAAAAAATCCTTTAGTGACCCTTTAATCCTTATAAAATAGATTTAATAGAAAACAGCATTTACAGATATGGACTTATTATATTTTGGTGCTTCCAGTGCACCACACAGTATCTTGCATGCACTGGATAGGTCATATATGTTCGTATGATAGGAAATCATCACACTGCTATTGTTTCCACTCGGTGTTTCCTGAGGAAGCCATATCTCTCTGTGGCGCAACACTTAGGGGCAGGGCACTTACATAATACGATCCAAAAAAAGATAAATGTGACCAAAGTCATTGGTCATAGTACACTATTAAAGCTAAAACAAAACAGCAAAAACAATTAGTGCCATGCTGTCCCTTACGATATAAACCTCCTAATATTTATAAAACCATTATAGCAAAACTGAATTAAAAAAACTGCATGCAAAAACCTTGTCCTTGTGTAGTTAGTTGTACCTTACGTGAAAAATATATAAAATAAGAGTTCATAAAGTCAGTCTATGCGTTTATAACCATACTATGCAAATGCCACTAAAAAGTGTCCGAATAGGATAAATCGGTAAATAAATTCCTTTAGGAAGCCACATGTCCCTGTGGTGAGGGGCTTTGATTACGTCACCATAATATACTGTAGTGAGTGCATATCTGTAAGAGCTGTTTTATTTGAAATTCATTTTATAAAGATTAGTGCAAGTGCATAGTGTGGGTTATACGCATGGACTGACTTTATGAACTCTTATGTTATATATTTTTCAACTAAGTACACTATGATTTATGTTTTGTTTTTTTTTTCAATTTATTTTTTATTTTGTTTTGTCATCATGGTTTTATGATATAATAGGAGGTTTATATAGTGAAGGCGAAGCGCCAGCACTAATTGTTTTTGCTTTATTGAATCTAGCACAATTATATGAGAGTGTGAGTGATTTACTAAACACATATAGTAGGTTTATACCCAATATTTCACTTTTTATTTAAATTTGTATATATACCATAGCTGCTATTAAGCACAATATCAATTTTATACCACACTATTGAAGCTGTATAGTAATTGCATGAGAAACTGGAGACAGGAAAAATAAAAATTAAATTTGAAGAAAAGACACCGACTACCTGTTTATCGTAAAGTGGCCCAAATATTTTTTATCACCATAAAGTAATTAAACACTTGAAATTACTAGAACTGCACATATGTGAATGAATTGGTTATTTAAAATGAAGAACAAAAACATTTTAGTAATGCATTGTGGTGGGCACATCTGTCACACTGCAGCAAACACTTTCCAAGACACATGTATGCAGCAAAACCAAAGAGAACATATTAGCTCAAATTTTGATGCTAAATATTGTCATTTAATGCAGTTTGGCTGGAAAGTAGGATCCACTTTATAATTTTTCCCAGACAGCTAAAGCATTCTGCTTAATGAGCCACAGAGAATTGCCTGATCTCTACCCCTCACCTTTACTGCTTTGATTTGGGGTCCAGTGTCAAACTCATATTTGTGTGGCCTAGAAATAACGATATGTCAATAGGTAAAAAATAGCCTAATTGGTTGACAGTAGGGCTGCTCAGCAAGTTCTTTACATGTTATCTTTTCAGTATTGGTGGTATTATTACAGTTTCCGAGGAAAATGTTTTTTTTTGTGCTATTTTATATTTTTTTCATTTTTACCTTTGGGTTAAAAATAGACCATGATGCCTGCTAGAACCCTAAAGCCTAAATCCAGCTTTTGTGTTTTGTGTTTTAAACAGGGCAAAGAAGTGCTAGAGTGTCTATTGATTTTTATTTTTGCTTGTGTTTGGGGAGGTTCTTCCCACTTTCTGTCTCTTTGATGCCTTTGATGTTTAGCAGCTGTCATGTGGGATCCACAGATATCAATACATACATTGTCAAAGGTTCCATCCTTTCTTCACTCTATTAAAAATGTGTTTCTATTTGTGTCTGTGCCCCATTGGAGAAATTGCTTTTGTGATGGTACTGAGGTCCACAAACAGAATAGGGATTCATATGGAATACAGTAGCACCCTAACTTCTCCAAAAAGTCGGCAGCAAATCAATCATATTTAGGTGTTATGCCTGTGGCCAGGAAGAGAACTGACACATTTCATATAACCCCCTACTACAACCCGCATAATCAAATCAAATTGAAAAAACAGTACTTAGCCCAGGGTCTGCACAGGCTCAAAAGACTTCTGATTAAACTGACCTCTAGCAGACATGCTCTAATGTATCCAGATCAAAACAGGGTGTTATAATCCTTCACTAGGCCAGGGCTTGCCAAGCTATCATAAAGAGTTGTAAATTAGTCTAGG
This sequence comes from Rana kukunoris, assembly GCA_029574335.1. Lineage (NCBI taxonomy): Eukaryota > Metazoa > Chordata > Amphibia > Anura > Ranidae > Rana > Rana kukunoris. The sequence continues at coordinate 113,821 of JAJQKJ010000574.1, forward strand.
AATGCAAAGCAAATTTATATCCTGGTCTGGTTTTCTTTTTAGCTACTAGAACCAAAATGTATTCATATTTCATAACTGATACTGTAATGAAGATATCAGTAAACAATATATGACCCACCGCTGACGAAGTCCAATCGGACGTAACGTGCATACGGGGGAGGAGCTTTGAGACGTCACCCGCGTCCTTTTCATTGCTGTTTGCAGCTGTACACCACGGCTACATGCCATGCTTTTTTATGGTTTCAATTTCATTCGCTATATCAGACGATAGTCCTCTAGTGGATTTCCCTGTGCCTATTGTCCAGTCCAGGATTTTTGCTGTATAGTGAACTTTTTTACCCTTGGAATAAAATACAAACAGTCTACACTGAGATCGTGTTTTCTGTTGTTTTTTATAAACCTGATCGGATTACTTGCCACTCTGCTGGATCCATCCGTGTCTCCTCTCCTATGGTGAGACCAAGCTGTTTTGACCAGTTGTTAATGCAAATGATCCATCCCATCTGGTAAGGAAGCATTTCTCTTGTTGGTGGAGGTTACGTCACTTTTGTTTGAAGAGTTTTCGCTATATCACTGGGTGTCATCTTCAGTTACTTTTATATGGACTTTATTGCGCTGCACTTACATATATTTTTTTCATGTAATGAAGAGATCTTCATAAAAACATTGCTAAACAAATTATAAGAGAATAACAATCAAGTAGGTACTGAACATCACTACTGCATGTTATGATGTGCAGTAGGTAAATTGGTAACATTAAATATATATATATACGCTGCACTTTCCAAAGTCATACTTTAAACCAGTGTAAAAAGAAACATATAAAAACCTCCAATAGTGAAAAAAAATGTCTATCCTAACAGTGACAATAGTGCAATAAATGAACATACATATTAAATATAAAAAATATGTGTAGGGGAAGGGGACAGGACGACACGTTTGCACAGGTGATCTGTCAGAGAGGAACAACATACCATACCGATACCAGTCCGGTATTTACCATTGTTTTACCTGATATAGAGTGGTGCACTAGCACACCTAATCTACAGTATGTGAGTACCCCAATTAGGGTTTTTTTTTTTTGCTTTCTGTTTATTAAACCGTTAAAACTCTATTACATTATCGAGTCTTTATTTTATACACTTACCGAGGTACCATACTGACAAATCCAGGATTCTGGTATAACTAGAAGAGTCCAAAGGTGGTTCATTTGCGTGTTTTGACTGCGCTTTATTGCAAAGTCACACACTTTGAGGTGAGCAAAACTGCAACACACTGGAGTTCACCTGAAGTCACAGTCTCTTTTTGCACCACAGCTCCGATATAGTGCATAGGAAGAAAATTTTCATGATTTCATAGAAGCCCGGCTATCTATAGTTTGGAAATCTGTGCCTGCATTGGAATTTTCTTTGTATTGAACTAGTATTGTACTAGTTGATTTGCAACAGGCAGAGATAGCTGCTAGACTCAAGTGAATCGTTAACCCATCCTTTAAAGAGATTTATCAAAGAAGCATGGCAGAAATGTCTAAAAATATGTCTGATTTGTGAAACAGGTCTGGGTAATCCATAACTGTTGTCTGTAAAACATAATTGACATGATTGTAGCCGTATTAATGCAACAGAGACATTCTGCTAAAAAATGTGTGAATCAGTACTGCTTGGACCTTGAAGAAAGCTTGTCCTGAAAAATTGTATGTTAGTGTAAATAAGAAAAGTATGACGGACAGTACTCAATTCTCTCTGTCCGTAAAATATGAAATGGTGTAAAGCAACTAAGCAATGCACTTGCAAAATTGGAAAAGCTGATGTCACAAACTTTTTTCACAGCTGTGGTGCATAGAAATCAAGAGAATCGCCGCTTTGACATTTTAATAATAATATTGCATTGTACCATTGCAATACACCCCTCCCTACCACCGCCACACAATATACACTAGCCTGAATGCTAAAATGGATAATTTCAGCATACAGCTTCTGTAAATGTCTATAAAAACATGATATCATATTGTGGAATATGTTGATTGTCAGACTGTAAAACATGGTCATTTAAATCTATTCTTAGCGTTAGAAAAATTGATGTTGAAAGAGTATCCACAGCTTTCTAGCTCTATTTTGACTTCCATACTGCTAAGGATACTGGAAGAGTAATTTATGAAAGAAACTCTCAAACAGTATCAGATCAGACTTACGCTAAAATGGATTGGACTGTGCACAGGAACCAAAGACTCGACAAACTAAGTTCTTTTCATTATTAACCCCATTTATTGTAGTGTTATTGTCTGTTTTCCAATATTCTGTATCTGTATTGCCGTGCAGTTTTTTCTTTCTTCCATGAAAGTTATTTTTAAACATAGTTAGACTGAATTTCTCAGTACTCTAAATAAGGAGTTAAAAAATATTAGAATTTTTCCAAGAAGATACCACATTTGGCATCTTTTTGGTGTGGCAGCAAATGTCTATTAAAGTTTAGAAGTGCCACATCTGTGAACTGTGCATAGTTCCATTAAATGTAATGTGGTGGTGGTGTGTGTGTGTAAAGAGTTGAAGAGTGAGTTTGGATAAAGGACAATCCGCAACTACATACATGCTCTTAAATCAGTCCGAATTTATTGTATCTCTATAAAAAATACAGCAGAGGTAGAAGCGTTTCAGCCGCAAAGGCCTTGTTTAACACGTCTACCTCTGAAGTATTTTTTATGGAGCATGTATGGAGTTGCGGTTTGTGCTTTATCCATTTATCACTTTGGCAGCTGAGCAACTGCACATACTGTCCCCGACCGCTCCGGAGGAGTTTCATTAATCTGGGGTAGTAGCACCTTTCTTTGTTGTTTTTGAAGAGTGAGTTTACCAACCTCAGTGATCTGACATGATCAGATTTGCCGCAGACAAATCGTCAGACTTTTGTCCGAAGGGCGTTGGCCAGGAACTTGCCTTGCATACAAGCGGCACACAAACGTCGGCCAACTAACACAAACGTAGTTACATACTATGTGTTTTTTCAGCTCTTTGGGCACCTTCTGCTATTGTTGTGTTTGTTGAGCATTGCTTCCGAGCATGCGTGTTTGTCCTTTGGAGTTTTGTCCGACGGACTTGGGTACACACGATCGGAAAATCTGACAACAGACCGCTGTCCATGGAAAATATTAAAGCCTACCATCCAACATTTGTCTGCGAAAAATCCGCCAACAATTGTCCGATGGAGCGTACAAACGGTCAGATTTTTCGCCAACAGGCTGTTAACACACAATTACCATTGGAAAATTTGATCTTGTGTATGAGGCTTAAGGCCCTGTACACACGATCAGACCGGTCTAATGAAACTGGTCTGCAGACCAGTTTCATCGCACCAGTTCGACGGTGTGTACGGCCCATCAGACTGTTGTCCGTCGGACCAAAGTTTTAAAACATGCTTTAAAACCTGTCTGATGGACACCTGTCCATCGGACAGATTAGATGGTTAGTACACAAAAGCATCGGACCAAAAACCCGCGCATGCTCAGAATCAAGTTGACGCATGCTTGGAAGCATTGAACTTCATTTTTTCAGCACGTCGTTGTGTTCTACGTCACCGCGTTCTAGTCTGATCGGATTTTGGTCCGATGGTGTGTACGCACATCAGACCATCCGACAAGTTCAAAGTTGTCTGATTAAAACGGTCCGTCAGACCAGTCTCATCAGACCGGTCTGATCGCGTGTACAAGGCCTTAGTCTGCTGGCGCTTAGATTGTTTTGTCCCACGAGTTGGAAAATGTATGCACAGGGTGAGCCCAAAAATGCAGTTTTCACTTTTCTGTGGAGGTAGTGGGCTTTAAGACTGCTGCTATCTCTCCTAACTCATGCTGTCTCAAATTAGGGGTGCTCTGGGATGATGAAACAGATAGACAGCAATAAAAAAAATTGTCAGAAGCTCTAATGCTGCGTACACACGACCGGTTTTCATGACGTGAAAACACGATCGTGTGTGGGCTCCAGAGCATTTTTCTCGACATGAAAAATGTCCATTGAAAAATTAGAACATGCTCTAAATGTTCGCGTAATTTTTCACGTTGTCGCTTTTCACGTCGTGAAAAATTATTGTGTTTAGGCTTTAACAACGGGAAAAAAACATGCATGCTCAGAAGCAAGTTATGAGACGGGAGCACTCCCAATGTAATGAAGATAGCACATTCGTCACACTGTAACAGACTGGAAAGCACGAAGACTGAAAAGCGCGAATCGTCTCTCACCAAGACTGAAAAGCGCGAACCGTCTCTCACCAAACTTTTACTAACAGGAAATCAGCAAAAGCAGCCCAAAGGGTGGCGCCATCCGAATGGAACTTCCCCTTTATAGTGTCGTTGTACGTGTTGTACGTCACTGTGCTTTGCTCCAGCATTTTTTTTCAAGATCGTGTGTAGGCAAGGCAGGCTTGACAAGAATCACGTAGAGAAAAATTTCGTTTTTTTAGGACAAGAAAAACGGCCATGTGTACGCGGCATTACCCTTTTGCTCTTTTTACTAAAAATGTGATTTGGATTTTTCCTGTGTTCCCATTGGACATATTTTATTTCACACCCTGTCCTGACAAGAAGTTCAAGGACAATTACTTCACTGGGGCATAGATAATACAAATTGAAAAGATTCCCTTGCTCACCCATAAAAAGTTTTGGCTTTAGTTGGGCTTTAAGTTTTTATGTTTCCCTTTGCAAAATGTTTGTATAGCACTCCTTATGAAGCCAGCAAGTCTTTTTCCCTGTTCTTGCCTTGCCTTTGAATTCTTGCCTTAAAAGTTAATATCAAAGAACGTGATTCTCCTTTTGAAACTTATTTCTGATTTACCTTGCACGTATTTCAAAACACACAGCTGAATGCAAAGTCCATGATATTGGGTATATATTATACACCATAGCCCTCTTTAGAAATTTAAAATGAATGTAACATCACAAGAATGTGGCCTTGCAGGAGTTGCCAACACCCCAAATCGATTAGAAAATTGAGAAGTTCCCCCAAAGGAGGGGCTTTTTAGGCAACAGTAGTAAACGTAAATATAATGGTACAAGAAAAAAGAATTGTATATATTTGATAATTATTTAATCGTATAAAATAAATCATATAATATAACACTTGACAAAATATGAAGTTACTAAATCGAGACTGATCCACATAAAAAAAACTCTACAAGGCCCTACGCGTTTCGGGGATTTCCCTTCTTCGGGGGCCGGAGTCTGTGTGGAAACAAATTATATTACATCAGGTTTACATAACCGTATCATCAAAATAGTTTTTACAGTTACATCAAACTTTAAAACAGCGAGAGTAGGAAGTGCAAGAAAAACAAAAAACATACCAGTCAAGAGATGGCAACTCGGTAAAAACACAGGGCAAAAAGTCCATGGTGAAGAATGTTCCTGAGAAAGGTGGTATACAGGAATTGGGGGACAGGCACCTCACATCCAGAAGGAAGCAAACCCTTGGCCAAAACTACCAGACTAGAAAGATTATATAGTCCCTAAAATAAAGGACAAATTGCACAAAAAAATGTATATGCAAAATAGAAAAGGAGTATATCAATATTTGTTAAAGTAAAAAAATGTGTATAAATATATACCTATCCAGGGAAAGTAGTACTCAAGAATAGCCAGAGGGGGTCAGCATGGAGCACAGCACAGAAAAACTGGAAAAAATCAACAAGTAGCATTGAGGTTAGGTAGTATCGAAGAAAGAGAGAAAACCAAAACATTTCTTTGAAAAAGGGACTGGCAGTAAAGGTATAAGCCATCAGTATACCTTTTAATGAATCTGTTGCCTGATACCATCGCCATCAACCAGGTCAGACATTCCTGGGAGACGGCGGTGTTTAAATAGGAGGAGGGGGCGTAATCAAAAAGGGAGAGACGTGTGTGCCACAGACGGCGCTCATACAGCACGATCGCGTCACTATCGCGTCATCGCGCACCGCCCCTAAGCCCTGGTATGTTACCTTGGAAGGGGCCTGGAGGGGGCGGATGGGGTATGATATTCCAGCCACACTCGCGTGAGGACGCAGACGCAACCACGGCGCCAATATGCGACGCGAGTGGGCCAGAAGACACAAACAATGTCGATGGCGATGGTATCAGGCAACAGATTCATTAAAAGGTATACTGATGGCTTATACCTTTACTGCCAGTCCCTTTTTCAAAGAAATGTTTTGGTTTTCTCTCTTTCTTCGATACTACCTAACCTCAATGCTACTTGTTGATTTTTTCCAGTTTTTCTGTGCTGTGCTCCATGCTGACCCCCTCTGGCTATCCTTGAGTACTACTTTCCCTGGATAGGTATATATTTATACACATTTTTTTACTTTAACAAATATTGATATACTCCTTTTCTATTTTGCATATACATTTTTTTGTGCAATTTGTCCTTTATTTTAGGGACTATATAATCTTTCTAGTCTGGCAGTTTTGGCCAAGGGTTTGCTTCCTTCTGGGTGTGAGGTGCCTGTCCCCCAATTCATGTATACCACCTTTCTCAGGAACATTCTTCACCATGGACTTTTTGCCCTGTGTTTTTACCGAGTTGCCATCTCTTGACTGGTATGTTTTTTGTTTTTCTTGCACTTCCTACTCTCGCTGTTTTAAAGTTTGATGTAACTGTAAAAACTATTTTGATGATATGGTTATGTAAACCTGATGTAATATAATTTGTTTCCACACAGACTCCAGCCCCGAAGAAGGGAAACCCCCGAAACGCGTAGGGCCTTGTAGAGTTTTTTTATGTGGATCAGTCTCGATTTAGTAACTTCATATTTTGTCAAGTGTTATATTATATGATTTATTTTATACGATTAATTATCAAATATATACAATTCTTTTTTCTTGTACCATTATATTTACGTTTACTACTGTTGCCTAAAAAGCCCCTCCTTTGGGGGAACTTCTCAATTTTCTCTTCAGAAATTTCACCAGCCAGAAAAGTATATTCACTAGTCTCCGTGTATAATTTGCTTCTGGCTGAAATCTGAATGTGCAGTTGCTTTTTCCTAGCAAATCCAACAACAGTCATTAATATTATGGTTTTTCTCATGTGCACAAGAAGAGTAGGGATTTTGCACATTTCTGTATTACCAATATCTTTGCAAAGTCTTTTCTACCGGCAAACTGTATACAGTACCTTAATTTAAAATATTGTTCTGTCCCAATTATTGTTTCTGTTGCTGCTTCTGTTGCAACTGCATCAGGATTTGATTGGTCTGTTGTACATTAGTAAAGCACCTTGTCCCCAAGTTGAAGAGGACATGAGCCTCTTCTCCACAACCCTTGATGGTTTTTGGAGTCTGTGGGCAGGGAGCTTCAGCCCCCCACACTTCCACCTGAATGAGTATGTGAGATAGTACCCTCTACTCATTTACAAAAAAAAAGGCAAAACATAAGAATAAAGGCACCCAAACATTTGATGTGTCCTTTATTTTAAGTCAATTAAAATACAGTTAAATAAAAATCCCACAAAAATGTTCTTGTTGTAAATCCATTTTCAATTACATTAACGGTTGCTTTATACTCTCTGAAAAAAAAAAAAAAAACGATGACTTGTCGCACTCAACTAATCCCCTATGTTAACACTAGTCAAATTACAGCTCATTGAGCTGTCATTAGCTATATAAAGGAAGGGGCAGGGACAATATGGAGTTATTTTTGTTTTACCTGGAGGTCCTTGTAGAGGGCACACTGCTTCCTACTCTACTATTGCCTGGTGGATCAGACAACTAATTTTCAGGGCCTACGCTCCTAAGGAAAAAGTTTCTGTCTTCCACATCAAAGCCAATTCCATCAGGACTATTAATGTCTTGGGCCTTGTAGTTAGGACTATCAGAATGTACTTGGCAGCCACTGCCTCTTTTCACAAGATGGAGTTCTTTTTGTTTTACCTGGAGGTCCTTGTAGAGGGCATCCTGCTTCCTACTCCACTATTGCCTTGTGGATCAGAAAACTCATTACCGAGGCCTATGCCCCTAAGGAAAAGGTTTCTGTCTTCCCCATCAAAGCCAATTCCATCAGGACTAATAATGTTTTGGGCTTTTCAGCATTAGGTATCTCTATGCCAGATTTGGAAGGACACCATATGGTCCTCTTTCCATCCATTTTCTAAGGTTTACCAGGTGGAGGTTCAGGCATCAGATGATATAAGCTTCAGCTGCAAGGGGCTTCAGGATGCATTCTGAGTGTTTTGTCCAGGTTCTTAAAACCCTTAGGTTTTCTTTTGGACCTTTTGACAGTTATTCTTGCTAGGTTGTTTGCCACCCCTCAGTAATCTTGCTTGGGTACATCCCACAGTCTATACATATAAATCTGGTGTACTGTACTGAACTATTCAAACAATAGGAATTTTGAATTACCTGATAATTGCCTATCTTGGAGTATAGGAAACAGGCCCCTCCCCACTTTATTATGCCTTATTGCTTGCTAAAAAAAAAAACCTGGAGCCTAATTGAATGAGAGGGGTTATATGAGTACACTCTAGAAAAAGTGTTTGCCAGTGTTCAATCACCTGCAGGTAGCAGCATATAATCTTTGGTCTGTAAATACCATTCCTGAACTGTACTCTAGGATAAGGAATTTACAGCTATATTCAAGTAACAATATAAAAGTTGGCTCCTGTTCCCCTGTTGATGCTGTTTGCTGGCTAAACATGTTGGGCTGAGTTTAGCTTGTGATGTCAGCACGCTCACTGTAGGGCCAATGGTGAGGTATCAGTAAGAAGCAGGTGAACATCCTACATTGATAGACCTGCAATATCCTCTGTGATAACCCTGCCCCTTCCACCAACAGCTCTTCTCTGTCCTCACACACAACTGAGAGTACTGGGAAGACTGACAGGCTTTAGTAGTTGCTTTACTGGATGTCTCCTGGTGCTCTGAGCTGAGCTGAGGAATTGGAGTCTCTCTCTCTCCATCTTACCATGATCTAGGAGGCTGCCCTGTATACTCTGTTCTGTGAGGCTGAGCTGCATACTCTGTCCTGTGAGGCTGGGCTGTATAGTCTGCCCTGTTAGACTGAGCTGTATACTCTGTCCTGTGAGGCTGAGCTGTATACTATGTCATGTGAGGCTGCTCTGTATACTCTGTCCTGTGATTCTGGGGCTGTATACTCTGTCCTGTGATTCTGGAACTGTATACTCTGTCCTGTGATGCTGAGCTGATTACTCCTGACACTATGGGTAAAATACAGGGGACAGAGTGGGTGGATTCTATAAGGAGTGGGGCTTATTAGAAGTGGGATGGGTCAAAAAGGAAGGGCGGGGTCTGGCTCCCCCCATTCCTAAAACTTCACCAGCCGCCACTGGTCTATGAATACCAGTACTGTGTCCTGTTTTGTTCTCCAGTATAAGGAATGTACAGCTACATTAAAGCCAAGCAATAATGTAATTTAAAAAAAATGATTACACATGCAAATTATTGGAAGCTAGCATGGAGTGTCACTGACACTATTCAAAATAATCATACTATTCCCTAACACCACATACAGCTTAAAGGCATCTCTCAAGCATGTAATTAAAGCATTGGTGTTTTCTCAATATTGCCCTTAAAGTAACATAAAAAAAGAGGACCCTCTCCCCATTGAATCCCCAAAGGCAATGTCTAGCTCCCCATGTCATTTCATTCCTTGCCTATAGCTAGATTTGATTTTTTAGAATCAGCCCCCATTGACATCAGTTGGATTCAGATTAAAGTTTGCAATTTCTGAGATTTACAATGAGCTTGATGAACATCCCTCAGATTCAACCCAAGAACATTTTCTCCTCATTAGTAGTGTTGAGCGGAATACGCCATATTCGATTTCGCGATATTGCGCGAATATATAGAAGAATATTCGCGAATATTCGCTAATATCGAATATTCGTGATATTTTTATCCAAAAAAAAATTTGCAAAATTTCGCTAGTGCGAAATTTCGCTAATGCGAAAATGATTGCGAAATTCTCATAAACGGAGATCATTTCCTGTATTACTAAACTAATATGCACTAAACACTAACTCTACACTAACTCTACTTAAAAGAAAGGATAATAAGGGGGCAAAAGAAGGGCGGAGAAGATAATCGCGCAATATTCCTAATGCGCGATTATCTTCTCCGCCCTTCTTTTGCATCAGAGCCAATCAGAATAACTCGAATATTCGGCAAAAGGAATATCGCTCAATATTCCTTTTGCCGAATATTCGAGTTATTCTGATTGGCTCTGATGCAAAAGAAGGGCGCATCAGAGCCAATCAGAATAACTCGAATATTCGGCAAAAGGAATATTGCGCGATTATCTTCTCCGCCCTTCTTTTGCATCAGAGCCAATCAGAATAACTTGAATATTCGGCAAAAGGAATATCGCGCAATATTCCTTTTGCCGAATATTCGAGTTATTCTGATTGGCTCTGATGCAAAAGAAGGGCGGAGAAGATAATCGTGCAATATTCCGTTTGCCGAATATTCGAGTTATTCTGATTGGCTCTGATGCAAAAGAAGGGCGCATCAGAGCCAATCAGAATAACTTGAATATTCGGCAAAAGGAATATTGCACGATTATCTTCTCCGCCCTTCTTTTGCATTAGAGCCAATCAGAATAACTTGAATATTCGGCAAAAGGAATATCGCGCGATATTCCTTTTGCCGAATATTCGAGTTATTCTGATTGGCTCTGATGCAAAAGAAGGGCAGAGAAGATAATCGCGCAATATTCCGTTTGCCGAATATTCAAGTTATTCTGATTGGCTCTGATGCAAAAGAAGGGCGCATCAGAGCCAATCAGAATAACTCGAATATTCGGCAAAAGGAATATTGCACGATTATCTTCTCCGCCCTTCTTTTGCATCAGAGCCAATCAGAATAACTCGAATATTCGGCAAAAGGAATATCGCGCAATATTCCTTTTGCCGAATATTCGAGTTATTCTGATTGGCTCTGATGCAAAAGAAGGGCCGAGTAGCTGATGCGATTCTTTTATGTTGCCGAAAATTCGCAATGAGAATTTTCGGCAACATAAAAGAATCACATCAGCTACTCGGCCCAGGGTCTCTCTCTAATCATACCAGCAATGCTTTTAGACGTCGATGGAGATCACTAGGATGTGATCTGTTTTAAAAATAAATTTGAAAAAATACGAATATTCGCCATAGCGAATATTCGCTGCAATATTCGAGTTATTCGCGAATACTCGAATATGCAATATTCGTAGCGAATATTCGCAATGCGAATATTCGTGAGCAACACTACTCATTAGTGCCAATGGATACAATATTTGAATAACTCAAACTTATCAACACTACTGTGCAGTGGCGCTACAAAATAATTGTGTAATTTTTTAATTTCTTCTCTGTCTCAGTGACTAATTGAACCCCAGTACCAGGATTTGCTTTTGCTCAAAGAGTTTTTTTTTTTTTAATTGCAGTGGGATTTTGCTGGATAGATAAAGTTGGTACTTTTTGGAGGTCTTGTTCAGTGGTGAAACTTTCTATCCTCTCTATATAAACCAGAAGTTGAGAAGAAAGTAAATGCTTACATTAATTGTTTTAAACCAGGCATATGATGGTTGTGTAAAGAAAGCTATAAAACATGTATTGTTAAGTCTTCCTTGACAGGCTTTGTGAGCAAGGATTTAGAATATTTAAATCCCAAATGTATGGTATGATTGTTCTTCTATATTATAAAGAAATCAAGCTGTTTCATTTCTACCCTTTTGATGGCAAATCGTGTTGCTAAACATACTTTTGAAGCATCATAATTCACTTGAAAGCAGACAAAGCAAACTTACCATGAAGTATTCCACTCTTCCTAATCACAGAAGTGAGAGCCTAATCTTTCTACTCAAGTGGAATATCTACAGCTCTATTTTGTATCAATCTTCAGATGCTTTTTTTTTTTCATTCTTGCTAACTAAAGCAAAAATTACCATTATCTACATTAGATAAGATTGAAGTTCCCTTTTCCCCACATGAGAGAGTTTATCAATTTAATAAACTACATTTTCTGACCTTCACGATCACAGTGTTAATCTTGAACCAAACAGACTAAACTTGGCTAACGGCACATTTCACACTCCTAAATCTAGGTGACATTTGCAAGGCTGTTGTTATATAATACAACACAGATATGGAGGAGGAGATGTGTGTTTTCAATACTACATCTTGTAAAAGTATCAAAGCCCTTCCTGCATTATAAGTCATATGTTTATTAATTGTAGAGATACCCCCTCAAGGGCCGCTGGTTAATTTGGGATTGGCGAATTAAGTTACCTCTAAGTATTGTCTAGGGGTGAAGTTAGTGAGCAGAGCAGTAAGTGAATGTCCAAGCAGTAGATGAGGTTTTCCAAATGCTTTATTTCTTAGGTCCAACACGACCAACATCAACAGGAGGTAGATAGGACAGGTTGGTTGAAATGAAGAAAACCTTTGCAGTATCAGGCTTGGATGAACAGGAAAGCAAGCCTGCTTTCAGTAACTGTATATTACGTCGTCACTCTAGCCAGACTGGGTGAAGTGCTCCCCGGACAGACCACTGCCACAAGTCTGGCAGCCGGAGTTCCACTTTAAGGTTGATGGAAAGAACGGGTCCTTGCAATGGACCTGGCTCTGATTTGGTTTGAGATGCCAGATGAGGCCTCTGCCACATGCTCTATGCTCATAATGTGAACAGCAGAGTGAATCTCTCCAGTCAATTACATTTGAGTGACCGGTTGACAGCAGAAATATACCTGTCAATGTTTCGGTCACTAGATCCCCGATGGTTCGATCACGTCTCTCAGATAACCTGCCTCCGGGTTTTCCGGAACCAATTCCCCCACTGTACAGCCAGCAGCTTAGGATCTTCCTTGTAAAAATGTGAATACCTCTATAAGAGTGGGATTTTCAGGGCAACAATAATAAGGGGTGACAACTAGGTCATAGAAAAATACAAATTTATTACAAAGATAATTACATAAACTAAATAATGTACTTTAAACAATATCAAAAAATTATATTTAAAACCATGCTTGTAGAGAAATGCTGTACATCATCCCAAGCCCCAGGACAAAGCTAAGGGCAGGGACGGTTATTCCAACGCGTTTCAAAATTATCTTCATCAGGGAAAGTTGTACAGTTATTTTCTCTATAACAACAAAACACACAATTAGGTATAGAAGCAAGTAAGCTAAACGAGAGCAAATTACATAAGCTAAACTTAATTGTGTGTTTTGTTGTTATAGAGAAAATAACTGTACAACTTTCCCTGATGAAGATAATTTTGAAACGCGTTGGAATAACCGTCCCTGCCCTTAGCTTTGTCCTGGGGCTTGGGATGATGTACAGCATTTCTCTACAAGCATGGTTTTAAATATAATTTTTTGATATTGTTTAAAGTACATTATTTAGTTTATGTAATTATCTTTGTAATACATTTGTATTTTTCTATGACCTAGTTGTCACCCCTTATTATTGTTGCCCTGAAAATCCCACTCTTATAGAGGTATTCACATTTTTATGAATCAAGGGATGATGGCAACATCATACCGCCACACATGAGCCAACTGTTTTCATACAAATCGGGTGGACAATACACCCATATACCTTGTTTAGGCTCATGCGTCGCGGCATTGATCCTATGTTTTCTCAGATATAATATTTATTAGATCTTGGATTATAATTGTCTTGACCTCTACTAGGTTTCCTTGGAGGATGGACCCAGGACTAATGTAACTATTTCCACCTAGAAATTGTGTTTTTCTCTTCCCCCTTTGGGGGACTAGGAGTTTTAGTTTGTTATTGTTTTTCTCGGTTAAGGTCTTTTTTTGTCCGGTGGTTTAGGTGTGCCCCTCTGTTTTACCCTAACGTCATGGGGGATCTTAAGGGTGGCCAATGGGAGGAACTCATGTCCCAAATTGAAAAAAACTATCAAAGCAAGGAGCAACTCACATCTGACCTGGCATCCCTGTTTTTTAACCTCACTAAGGTATTAGAGAAAAAAGCAGCTCTACATTGGCACATACAGTCCATGGAGAGATACATCAGTGAGCACATAAATCCTATTGGATTACGTATCCAGATCTTTCCGATTTTGGATACAATAAGCAAGGAACTTAAAATCAATTGGGAAGCCAGGCTAGATGAATGTTCCAAGAGTCTGATGCAGCTGTTGCAAAACGAATACAGACAACAACTCACAGTTCTTGATGAGGAAATTGAAACCCTGTATACCAAACTCACTCCATTAAAAACTCAGGAAGAATATACACCGTTAGAGCAAAAGTTAAAAAATCATTTGGAAGGTTTCAGTAAGTCAATCCTAATCAAAAAAGAAAAAAAGTACTGGAGGGATAAGAATGCTTTTCGTGAAGGGAGGGCATATAAGTGGAACAATAATAAAAAATTTAAAAATAACTTTAAGAAAAATCCGAAGGCCAACAGAGATGTTAAAAATAGGGATTACTCTTCCGATACACCTTCTAACTCTTCCTCCTCTATGTCCTCCAATACAGGGCGTGCTCCATCAAAGAGAAAAGGGACGTCTGCCATACAAAACGTCGAAGGGGAGGTAAAACAAGTTAAGAAAAAGGCTTTGACTGCTTCACAGATGACCCTGCCACAAAATAGAAATAACATACCCCTTGGTGAAGGTACTATTGGGGATTCTGGGGATACCCTACCCAGTAGGAATAGGCTATTCACAAAAAAGGATACTGGGACTATTCCCAAAGTCCCACGGACAATACTCGATAATTTTTTGGACAAGAGGGGGAACCCGCTGGCACCCCCAACTTTGATGGAAATTCCCCCAATTTCCCTGAAGGGACAGGAGGGGGCCTCAATATTATAAATCTTTCGTCACACTATCTGACCTCCATTGAACATGAAGTATTGTCTTTCGGGCTCTCCTTTTGTCCGAGTAGTGGCATGGACACCTTCGATGCAGTCAAAGATGTCTACCTCTTTGCTCGTAGGCTTTTTTATAAGAGCCTATACGCCAAACATGTAGACCTTACCAAAGATTTAGCACCCAATCTTAAAGCAGCAGATTTTAGAGCTCTCAGGGATCTCAATCTCCTGCTGCAGGAAAACTCCACCCTTGATGGAGCTTGGGACAACGAGATTTGGGAGGAGGTAGAAGAAGAGTACCAGGAACAGAAAGATCATAAAGTAAAATTCAAACGGAAATCAAATAAGTTCCCATTATTGAATCAAAATCCAGCCATCTCCCTCTTCGTCAGGCAGACTTCTAAAGAGCTAGAAGTAATGAAAAAGGAAAATGTTCACTCTAATCTAAGCCCAGCACAACAACATGCACTCAAAACTTTGAGGAATCTCCCAGGGGTGACAATAAAGGCCTCCGACAAAGGGGATAATGTTGTCCTTATGGACAACACCAACTATGAGAGGATGTGCCTAAAAATCTTAAATAACAAACAATGTTATCGGAAGATTTCCCCGGCTCAGGCCGATGGCTTTAATAAAGATTTTTACTCCCTTGTGGATGATTTCTTCTATAGAGGAGTGATCATTAAAGACCTCTGGGAATTCATTCGTATCCAACACCCTAGGCAACCCACTATGTATGCCCTGCCTAAAGTTCACAAGGGCCTTTCAGACCCTCCAGGGAGACCAATTATCTCCGGCAATGGCTCTATCTCAGAAGGGGTGAGTCAAGTCATAGATCAATATTTAAGACCACACGTTCTTGATCTACCCTCATATACAAAAGATACAATACATCTGTTACAGATGCTTGAGGATCTGACCATTCCCGGAGATGCTTGGTTGGTTACTATAGATGTTGAAACCCTATACAACAGCATTCCCCACGATTTGGGATTGAAGGCTGTTGGGCAGGTTTTGAAACAACGGCCAACTACTGACTGGAAGTTTAATACATTTATTCTAACTATGTTGGAATTTATTTTGCATCATAATACCTTTCTCTTCCAGGGCTCCCACTACCTCCAGGTACAGGGTGTGGCAATGGGAACGTGCTGCGCACCTTCCTATGCCAACCTGTACCTGGGGGAGTGGGAGCGGGATTTCCTCCTGGGAGAGAATGCATCTATGTGCGCTGCCAACATTCTTATGTGGCAGCGCTACATTGATGATATTTTTATTATTTGGGACGGACCAGAAGATGGTCTAGCTGAGTTATTGAAACTCATGAACCACAATGATTTCAATCTCTTCTTTACAATGTCCCATAGTCAGTCAGAAATCAGCTTCTTGGACATTACCATCAAAAAAGATTTAGAAGGTATAATCAATTCCACTCTTTTTCGAAAAGAGACAGCAGGCAACACAATACTACACGCTACCAGTTTTCATCCGGAACCTCTAAAAAAATCAATCCCCTATAGTCAATTCCTTAGGATTAGGAGAAACTGTTCTTTGGACAATGACTTTCACGATCAATGTGATGCCTTGGCTCTTCGTTTGTTCGCTAGAGGCTATACAAAAACTTGCCTTAAGAAAGCGTTCAATAGAGTTAAAGATATAAATAGGAGGAGCTTGATTTTTAAAACCAAGCCCCGCCCTATTAATTCCGAAGAGCAGAATTCGAGAATTATTCTGTGTTTCTCAAACGAACACACACGGATAAGAAAAGTTATCTCCAAATTTTGTCCCATACTCACAGAAGATCCTATTCTTCGGAATCTCATCTCAGATAAACCACAACTTACCTTTAAAAGAGCTAATTCACTCGGGACCATGTTGGTTCAAGGTGAATATAAGGGAAATACCAAGAAGGATCCATGTAAGACCTTTGGAACATTCCCGTGTGGGCAATGTTCTCAGTGCAAGGTCATAGGAAGAAGAACTACATTGGCATTGCCCAATGGAGAGACCTTTGCTCTTAAACACTATGCCAACTGTAAAACACGGGGGGTGGTATATCTGATGCAGTGTCAATGCAACGCATTCTATGTGGGAAAGACCAAACAGCCCCTTCAGAAGAGAGTTGAAAAACACATGCATTCAATGGGGATAGGCAATTTATATTTGCCCCTTGGGAGACATGTGGCCAAGGAACATGGGTATCATATGCCCAAAGTTAACTTTACAGTCCTGGATAGACTACATATCCCTCTCCGCGGGGGGGATTGGAATAAGGTTCTCCTCCAGCGCGAAATGCGCTGGATTCGACGCCTTAAAGCTACAACTCCACCGGGACTTAACGAAATGGAGAGTTTTAGGCCCTTTCTTGAGGGCTTTAGTTCTGGCAAAACTGACTAGCATTAGTGTGGTGTTTGAGGCCCCTATATATATCATATCTTTTCTATTGTTATCCATATCTCTTTTGGACAATGAGGTAACTATTCTTCCTCCTCATCTCCCTCTCCTCCTCCCTTCTTTTCCCCACCCCCTTTCCCCTGGGGATGTTGTCCCTATCCTTCCCCGGATGGATCTGTACGTCTGTGGGGTGCCCCTTTGATACCCGGACTCTAATTGGTTATATCACTTCCGGGACTTGAGAAAACTGGGATTTGCTATTTACAAATGTGTATTTTTTCTTGCAATGTTGCTAATTTAAATATATTTTTCAATCTACACTCCGAGTTCTCTTGGTGTAATGTAGATTAAAAATTTGGTTATACATGGTGCTATGTGGATGCATCCCATTTGATACTGAGGCTTTCCCCATTTTTTAATATCTTTGGATATGTTATGCCCCTTTCCGTTCGTGGCTGAGTATTGGCGGGTTCCCTTTTGTGTCTTGGATATATCTCCCTCTTAGGGGACCTCTCTCCATCCACTGCCGGGGGAGAATAGCACCTTTTGTGCTTTATCAGTCCTCCGGGCGATTTTTGTCCCGGGGGCTTTCTCCCCGGCAGTGGTGACGTTTATTCTCCTTTTTTTGCGAATGATGGGGACCCCAATCTCCCATCTTTCCCCCCTTTTTTTCAGGTGAACCTATCATCGTTCCCATGTCCTGGATACACAGGGATACATATACCATCGTTGGTTCTCAAACTCTCCCCATTTAAACGTTGTATGATATTGAGATCTTTCCCTCATTGAAAACATGGCACTATACATATGATTCATACAAGTGTCTAAGTTGATCTCCTCTTTTTGCTTTTTCCTTCCTTGTTTTTGTTTTTCTCCCTTTTTTTATCCTGTTTTCTGTCTTTTGTTTTTTGTTTTGCTTTAAGTTGCAAGATAAATAAACGTCTGGTGTAGTTTGACCTTCTGTGCAGACACCAATGCCTGCCGGATACACCGAGGATGACGCACTGACAGACAGGGTCTTCCGGTCTTGTGGAATTCCGGAAATGTCCGTTTGGAATGAGACATACATGGGCAGCGTCACGCTGACATGATGTCAGCTGGACGCGATGATGCCTGCTTTGTTAACGTGGTACTTGATTGGTGCAGGGACGGAAAGGCGTTCTCTGCATCAATTACCATTAAGTAATTCCACTTACACATAGGAATTTGACGTCTTTCTTTGTGGATAATGAGGTAGGGGTGGAGCGTGGGAGCCTATCACCTGTGCCCAGGTAAGTATTTAAGGACGTCAGGGGGGTTTTGATTCAGCACACCTTTTCCTATCATTTGAAGGAACTGGAAGGACACATAGGGGCTGATTTACCAAGCCTGTGCGCCAAGACTCATGGTGCACAAGCAGGAGTAAACCTGTTTTTGACATTTACCAAAGAAACACGCTGCTAGTGCAGCGTGTTTCCTCATTTACTAAAGTGCCTAATGCGCCCAGAAGAGGGCGCACAGCACGCCAGTACAGAGCTGGCGTGCGGCATTTAGTTATGTAAACATCGGGGATTCGGGCGGGAGTTTATGAGGGGAGGGAGGGGGGTGATGCAGGGGAAGTGTAGTGACATGTGTTTCAACTTGTGTGGCGGGCCGATTTGAAAGGGAAAGTGACTTTTGGGACCCGATCCCCGGGCGCTTGCAAAGTACGCTAGAACCTCGGAAGGTTCACTTGCATACTGGGCATGCGCAGAGGGAAAAATCGGAGCTCACCGCGCGCCTCTTCAGAACGCCGGGAAATCCTTGGTAAATACCAGGCGGCGTAGCAGTGTTTGCACTGCCTGGAGCGGCGTACGGCAAGCTCCGAGCTGTTCTCGGGCTGCGCTGACACTGAAGGGGAACTCCGCGCCAAATTTCAAATGTGAAACCGGCGCGGCTTCCCCCCCAGGGGTACAATAGGCTCTCCGGCTTGGTCCGGAACGTGAGGGGTTAACCCACGCCAAAATCGGCGTGGGGTTCCCCCCCAGATCCGTACCAAGCCCTCATCCCAGGCATGCAGTCTGGCCGGACAGGAATGGGGGTGGGGACGAGCGAGCGGCCCCCCCCCTCCTGAGCCGTACCAGACCACATGCCCTCGACATGGGGGAGTGTGTGCTTTGGGGGAGGGGGGCGCTGCCCCCCCCACCCCAAAGCACTCTTGTCCCCATGTCGAACGGGACAAGAGCCTCTTCCCGACAACCCTAGCCATTGGTTGTCGGGGTATGCGGGCGGGAGCCAATCAGAATCTGGGAGCCCCGTTTAATAATGTGGCCCCCAGATTTCGGGCCCCCACCCTATGTGAATGAGTATGGGGTACATCGTACCCCTACCCATTCACCTGGTGAAGGTGGTTTGAACTTTGAGGGTCTTCTGCCGCCGCCCCCCTTCGAATTTTTCGGCCTGGACGGGGGTCGCACATCCCATCCAGGACTTGGACGTGGCGGGCTTCTCGTCGCTGTCTTCTGCCGCTGCCCCCCTTCACCACGAAGCTCCGTGCTTGTTTGATGAGGGCAGCGGGCTTCCGTCGTCTTCTCCGGGGCGAGGGTCGTACATCCCACCCCGGATTTCCTCGCCGGCTTCTGCCTGGCTCCTACTGGGGGCCAGGCCTTCTTTTGCCGTCTTCCGCCGGAGGGCGCCACTCTCCGGGCTTCTCGACGTTGTCTTCCGCCGCGGGGGCCAGGCCTTCTTCTTTGCCGCCCCCTTCGATTTTTTCGGCCTGGACGGGGGTCGCACATCCCATCCAGGACTTGGACGTGGCGGGCTTCTCGTCGCCGTCTTCTGCCGCTGCCCCCTTCACCACGAAGCTCCGTGCTTGTTTGATGAGGGCAGCGGGCTTCCGTCGTCTTCTCCGGGGCGAGGGTCGTACATCCCACCCCGGATTTCGTCGCCGTCTTCTGCCGCTGCCCCCTTCACCACGAAGCTCCGTGCTTGTTTGATGAGGGCAGCGGGCTTCCGTCGCAGTCTTCCGCCGCGGGGTGACACTCGCGGGCTTCTTCTTCCATTCGATGTTGACACGGCGAGGTCCCGGCGCTGAAATGCCTTCTGAGCGGCGGGCAAGGACTTATATTGGCATTGGGCGTGGGCGTGGTTATGCCAACATGTGACCTTAACCCATGTGACAGTGATGTGACGTGACATCACTGTCACATGGGTTAAGGTCACATGTTGGCATAACCACGCCCACGCCCAATGCCAATATAAGTCCTTGCCCGCCGCTCAGAAGGCATTTCAGCGCCGGACCTCGCCGTGTCAACATCGAATGGAAGAAGAAGCCCGCGAGTGTCACCCCGCGGCGGAAGACTGCGACGGAAGCCCGCTGCCCTCATCAAACAAGCACGGAGCTTCGTGGTGAAGGGGGCAGCGGCAGAAGACGGCGACGAAATCCGGGGTGGGATGTACGACCCTCGCCCCGGAGAAGACGACGGAAGCCCGCTGCCCTCATCAAACAAGCACGGAGCTTCGTGGTGAAGGGGGCAGCGGCAGAAAACGGCGACGAGAAAGCCCGCCACGTCCAAGTCCTGGATGGGATGTGCGACCCCCGTCCAGGCCGAAAAAAATCGAAGGGGGCGGCAAAGAAGAAGGCCTGGCCCCCGCGGCGGAAGACAACGTCGAGAAGCCCGGAGAGTGGCGCCCTCCGGCGGAAGACGGCAAAAGAAGCCCTGGCCTCGTGAGGAGCCAGGCAGAAGCGGAGGAGCCCGAGGTGGGGCGACACCCCCGTTGTTCTCCGCTGTTTTCGGCCGGCCCCCCCCGGATGTAAAAGAGCTTCATTTTGGGGTGGGGGCACAGTCGAGCATGGCGGAGAGCATGGGTGGGTGTTTCCCCCCCCCGGCAGAAGACGGCTAGAAGACCGAGGAGTGGCGACGCCCCCCGTTGTTCTCCGCCATTCCCGCCGGCCCCCCCCGGATGTAAAAGAGCTTTGTTTGGGGTAGGGGGCCTGGCCGAACATGGCGGAGAGCATCGGTGGGGGTCTCTCTCCCCGGCGGAAGGCGGCGGCGAAGACCGGGGGGGGGGTAGGTGTACCCCCGCGGCGGAAGACAACGTCGAGAAGCCCGGAGAGTGGCGCCCTCCGGCGGAAGACGGCGAAAGAAGCCCTGGCCTCGTGCGGAGCCAGGCAGAAGCGGAGGAGCCCGAGGTGGGGCGACACCCCCGTTGTTCTCCGCTGTTTTCGGCCGGCCCCCCCCGGATGTAAAAGAGCTTCATTTTGGGGTGGGGGCACAGTCGAGCATGGCGGAGAGCATGGTGGGTGTTTCCCCCCCCGGCAGAAGACGGCTAGAAGACCGAGGAGTGGCGACGCCCCCGTTGTTCTCCGCCATTCCCGCCGCCGCCCCCCCCGGATGTAAAAGAGCTTTGTTTGGGGTAGGGGGCCTGGCCGACCATGGCGGAGAGCATCGGTGGGGGTCTCTCTCCCCGGCGGAAGGCGGCGGCGAAGACCGGGGGGGGTAGGTGTACCCCCCCGGCGGAAGGCGGCGGCGAAGACCGGTGCGGGTGCTGGAGCCCCCCCGGCAGAAAACGTCTGGAAGACCGAGGGGCTCCGCCCCCGTTGTTCTCTGCTTCTTTCGGCCGGCCCCCCCCGGATCTGAAAGAGCTTATTTTGGGGTGGGGGGCCTGGCTGGACATGGCGGAGATCATCGGTGGGTGTCCCCCCCCGGCAGAAGACGGCGAAGCCCGGGGCCCAATGGGCTGGTGGTGGGGGGTCCCGGCAGAAGACCCCCGGAGCTGACTAATAAATTATTTTTTTCTGTGTGTTTTTTTTTGTTTACACTTTTCCACCCGGTGAATGGGTAGGGGTACGATGTACCCCATACTCATTCACATAGGGTGGGGGGCCAGAATCTGGGGGCCCCCTTAATATAGGGGGCTCTCAGATTCTGATAAGCCCCCCGCCCGCATACCCCGACAACCAACGGCCAGGGTTGTCGGGAAGAGGCTCTTGTCCCTTTCGACACTGGGGACAAGAGTGCTTTGGGGTGGGGGGGCAGTGCCCCCCTCCCCCACAGCACACACTCCCCCATGTCGAGGGCATGTGGTCTGGTACGGCTCAGGAGGGGGGGGGGCGCTCGCTCGTCCCCACCCCCATTCCTGTCCGGCCAGACTGCGTGCCTGGAGAAGGGTTTGGTCTGGATCTGAGGGGGAACCCCACGCCGTTTTTTGGCGTGGGTTTAACCCCTTATGTTCCAGATCAAATCTAAGAGCCTGTTGTGCACCAGAAGGGGGAACCCCACGCCGTTTTTTTTTTGTAATTTGGGGTGGAGTTCCCCTTTATCCCGGTCCTGTCAGGGGGGGGGGGGGAATGCCTGCTCGTCTGTCCCTACAATGTATGAACAGCGATCTGTCATTTCCCCTACACAGTCCCACCCCCTTTACAGTTAGAACACACCCAGGTAACATAATCAACCCCTTCCGCGCCCCTAGTGTTAACCCCTTCCCTGCCAGTGTCATTTTTATAGTAAGCAATGCATTGATATACCATTGCTCGCTACAAAAATGCCAAATCTCACAAAAATGTGTCCGCCACAATGTCGCATTAGACAGAAAAAACAAATGATAAAGCCACCATTACTAGTAAAACAAAAAATTATTCCAAAAAAAACCCATAAGACCAACCCCTACTTAGAACTTTTGCCCAAACCAATCAAACGCTTATTGTGATTTTTTGCAACCAAAAAGATGTCCAAGAATACTTATCGGCCTAAACTGAGGGCAAACATTTTTTGAATATATTTTGGGGGAGATTTATTATAGCAAACCGTAAAAAAGATGTTTTTTTAGTTACCAAATTGTCGCTATATTTTTGGGTCAAGCAAAAATAAGAAAAAACGCAGAGGTGATCAAATACCACCAACAAAAATAAAAAAAAAAAATTTTTAGGGGGGGGGGGGGAGGATGAGGACGCCCAATTTTTTGGGGGGCCACGTCGCACAACCACGCAATTGTCAGTCAAAATGACGCAGTGTTGAAATGCAAAAAATGGCCCCGTCAGTGACCAGTAATATGCTCTGGGCTCAAGTGGTTACAAATTAAGAATACACTAAAGTTAGCCCAATTTATGGCCATAATGTGAAAGATGATGTTACACCGAGTAAATAGATACCCAACATGTTACACTTTAATATTGCACACACTCATGGAATGGCGCCAAACTTCAGTACTTGAAAACCCATAGGCAACGCTTTTTTATGTGTTTCAGGTTACCAGTTTAGATTTACAGAGGAGGTCTAGTGCTAAAAGTATTGCTCTCGCTCTAACGTACGCTATGATACCTCACATGTGGGGTTTGAACGGGGGTTCAATATGTGGGCGGGGCTTACACATTTAAGGCCCGCCCACATATGGAAACATTCTTCAAACCACACATGTGAGGTATCATAGCGTGCGTAACAGCAAGAGGAATATTTATAGCACTAGACCTCATCTGTAAATCTAAACTGGTAACCGGAAACAATAAAAATGCTGCTTGTTCGCTTCTGACTGCGAGCTACTAGGGACAGGGGCGTTTAAATTATTACTATTTAGGTTTGTTACGTAAAAATTCTATAAGACCTCCCGTTCAGCTTGTAAAGCATCACTTCATGGGGACCAAAAAAAAATTAACACCTCTAATGCTTTCATCCCGCCATTGCAGATTTGATTCTGGTACTGCATTTCGAGTGAACTGGGCATGCTCGAACAGTTAGAAAAAGAAGTTGGAAGTTTCATCCTGAAAATGACTTGCATCTTTCTGAGCATGCTCAGAAAGCTCTTTTTTTGGCTTAGTAATTTAAGGACATCCTTAACAGGTGTAAGCAGTTCCAAGTGCACACAAACTAGAGGCTGACATTTCTTCATGTGTTTCCAATTGGTTCATTAGCACACATGTTATAAAAAGCGTGGATACTGCACGTGTCAGCTGCCCCTCAGAGGGGGCAGATTTGCTGGCTGGAAGTAATGGCGGAGTGAAACAGAGATGTTTTGGAGCAAGTTTTGTATTTTTTGATGTTTTCTCTGCTACATAATTTTGCTAAATGTTTCTCAAGATGTTAATGACTAATGTTTTAATCCTGTGGGTCTATCCTGTTATTTCAAAAGCATGATTTATTTTCCAATGACTGTGAAATAAACGTTGGTCTTTTTTGTTTTTAGGTGTTTTTATATATTTTTGGTGTGTTTATTTTGTAATTTTTTGTTTTGCTTTCCTTGTTTTGTGGACCAATAAAATTACTTTCAAATTTTGAAGTTTGTTTTGTGATATTTTTTTCCTGCTATGGATTTCAACCGCTGCAGCTGAACTAGTTTGGGCCTAAAACCATCAAGTGTGATTTGTCTCTAAGCTCTTTCCTGGTGTGTATGCATGAAATGTTTAGTCACCAGAAAAGGAAGGACAAAGCGGTAAGTAATGTTTCCTAGAACTGATGTCCAGACTGACTTTTTAAAGCACATGTGCAAGATGTAGGAAAAGCTGCAAACAGGGCCTGTTGGAGGGGGGGGGGGGGTGGTGTGTTTTTTTTTGGACAGGCTTGAAGTGCTGATTTACAGCGCTGTGCTTGAAACTAGCACAAGACAATCCTATTCTAATTGTGGGTTTTTTGAGGGAAGCCAATTGAGTGTTAGAACCCCTGCTAGTGTTTTTAGGTTGGGCTTTGTGTCCCTTTTCCTAAAATTGGCTTCACTTCCTGTCACACAGCTGAACAGGAAGTGAGGTTAAAACCCTACCAATGGTCTTTTTCTTCGGCACAGGTCAATCTAACTAGTGTCACCATTAAGCAAATGCACTGCAGTGTACACCCCAAATGATTGGTTACTTTGGGGTTTAGTAAAGGCAAAGCCGCTCTGCAGTAGAAGCGTAGGCAATGAAAATCAGAAGGGAAGCACTGATGGTTTTTACTTCCAATCCCGCCAAGTTTTGAGTTTTCTTCCTTGCTTGTCCACTTGTAGTGCAAAGTGGATTTGCCTTTAGTAAATGGACCCCAAAGTCCAAGATTCCTACTAATTTGGGGTGTACACAGCAAAATGCCATTTCCAAAATGGGAAACTATTTATATTGATCTGTGTGTCCCCAACAAAACATTACTCAGGTGTTTCCCTCACTTCCTGTTTGGCTGTGTGGCAGGAAGTGAATGAATTAAGTAGAAAGTGACAACATTTGTGAGGTGTCTTTACCCTATCAGGGGTGCAGGCATCCCCAAAACAAACATGAAAATAGTTGATTTAACATTGGGTGGTGTTTGTGGGGGTCCCTAACACACATTCATACATATTAGCAACGCTGGATCGGGCCTATTGGCATGGTTATATTTTCTTAAGCCTCTCAATAAAATGATCTGAAATTTGGGGTTAAACTGGAACAATAATCATCACTTTTATTTTTTGGATTTCTTTCATTTTGGATAGAGTTGTGGGGGGGGGGGGGGTTAGAAGCTCTGTCAGTTTATTTTGTATTATCCCTGTCCGTTTGGGGAGATTGGCCTTCACTTCCTGCCCACTTCCTGCCATAGCCAAACAGGAAGTGATCGAAAAAGTAGGCAAATTAAGGGCCCCCCCAAGTCCCGTCCCCCCCCCACAGAACTTGTGTGTGTCCCCCTGAAAATTCCTGGGTGGGTCATAAAAAAAAAGGGTGTGGTGCCTTGACAGGAAGGGTGGGTCATTTTTCTATTAGGAGGGGGTGCCAAAATTTGGTCAGGCCTAGGGAAGCACAAAAACTAAATATCCTACTGCATATTAGGGCTTATTTAGACAGGATCCAAATTTACAGCATGTTTTTAGATTGTGGGAGGAAACCCCGCACAGGGAGAACATGCAAACTCCAGGCAGATAGTGTCACGGGGCGGGATTCGAACCAGCAACCCTTTTGCTGCTAGGTGAACATGCTACTACACACTACCGCTACTGTGCTGAACGAACATGATTGCAGCTGAAAGCATGAGATGTTTTTTTTTTTACCAATTCCATGATTTCCAGCCTGGAGGACAGATGTGGGGTCTAATTGACCCCGCCTTTCTCTATAAAGAGGACCTGTCACACACTAGTCCTATTACAAGGGATGTTTACATTCCTTGTAATAGGAAGAAAAGTGAAAATAAATACAAACAAAGGGACAAACAAGTGCAAAAATAAAATATTAAGTAAAAAAATAAAATAACAAAGGAATTTAAATGCTCCTGTCCCTAGTAGCTCGCACTCAGAAGCGAACACGCATGCAAGTCCCACCCACATATGTAAACATCCTTCAAACCCCACATGTGAGGTATCATAGCGTGCGTTAGAGCGAGAGCAATAATGTTAGCACTAGACCTCCTCTGTAACTCAAAAGTGGTAACCTGAGAAAAAAAGTCAAGCGTTGCCTATGGAGATTTTTAATAACGAAGTTTAGCGCCATTCCATGAGTGTGCGCAATATGAAAGCGTGACAAGTTAGGTATCTATTTACTCGGTGTAACATCATCTTTTACCTTATCCCTAAAAATTGGCCTAGCTTTACTGCTTTCTTATTTTGTCATTCATGAAACAGGTTTTTTTTTGGAAAGCCAAAAAAAAAAAAAAAACGTTAGAAAATTTTTGGCACAAATACTGTTGGAAATGTGTCCGAAAAAATGGCCGCCACTTTATTCCCTAGGGTGTTTGTTAATAAAATATATATAATGTTTGGGGGTCCTGAGTAAGTTTCAAGGAAGAAAATATAATTGTTACATGAAGGAGAGAAGTGCCAGAATAGGCGCGGTATGGAAGTGGTGGTTAAAGTGCACCAATAAAAGTGAAAAATTCCTTGAAATTTCGTACCATGGGGGGGGGGGAGGCAATTAGGGGCGCCATCAGGAATTATGGGGCCCCTTACACAGCTTCAGGCATGGGCCCCCTGGAGCAGAGCAGAGAATAGGGGGGGGGGTGCCGCCTGATATTAAGAAGGGGGGGGGCTGCCGCAATTTGATAAGCGGGGGGTTCCTTTACTAAAAAATACATATAGAAAAATATATATTAAAAAGGGTGGTAGCCATCCGGGGGCCCTGGGGACCACTGGGCCCTTTAATAATAAAAAGAAACTTCTGGGCTCTTTAATGAAAAATAAATTACAATATCTACATATATAAAATAATAAAAAAGGGGGTTGCCTTGGGAGCTCTGGGCCCTTTAATAAAAAATAACTACCAAAAATCTAAAAAAAAAAATAACATTGGTGGGAGCTGTGGTGGCTCAACGTGAATGGCACTGCGCTGACAAGCCGTTCACCTCTGCAGCCAAGGGTTCGGATCCCGGTCTCGGCTACATGTGAATTGAGTTTGGTGGTGTCAGCCGGCTCCCGGTGGGTGTGCTATGCAAGGTACGCCTGTGCTTAGTATGCCCACCCCCCCCCCCCCAAAAAAAACACCACACTTGCACACACTTTGGCCATGAGGTCTCCTAAAATAAAGGGAGGCGAAGGACCTACAGGGCTGGCTGGGTGGGCTACACTCCTTCATAGGGGGAGTCCCTCTGTCCCATCGGGCTCCCAAGTGTAGCAGGTGGGGTGAGAGGCCCCCTCACACCCACCATTGCCACCGGGGGCATGGAGAAGGATGGCGATTGCAAGTCCAGCTCTCTCTCTCTCGACTTCACGCACAAAATACACTTTAAAAAAGAAATTAAAGTAAAAAGTAACAAACCTGGGGAAAATGTTTATAACATTTTTAGAAGCAAAAAGGTTGTCATCTGGCCCTCTGGGAGCTTTCAAAATTATATTATATATATATATGTTTAAAAAAATAACCAAAAAATATATCATATGTTTTTTTTTTTTTTTTTTTTTTGTAAAGGTGGGGGGTTGTCATCTGGAGCCCTGGGGATCTCCGGGCCACTGGGGACCAGGCCACTGGGGACCTCCAGACCCCTAAACCAAAACATTGGCCCTTTAATAACAAAAAATTTGGGGGGTTGCCACCCGGGGCCCTGGGGACCTCCAGACTGCAAAAAAATATTAAATTCCAAAAATTGGCCCTTTAATAAAAAATCCTACAAAAACCAACTAACAAATATATATACAAAAAAAAAAAGAGGGGGGTTACCATCTGGGGCGCTGGGGGGCCTCCAGGCATCTGGGCACCTCCGGACCCCCGGGCCCCTTACAGGTGTACAGGGCCGCCATCATGAATTTTGGGGCCCCTTACACAGCTTCAGGCATGGCCCCCTGGAGCAGAGAAACGGGGGGGGGGTGCTGCCGCATGAAATTGAGAAGCGGGGGGGGGGGGGGGTGGGGTGGTGCCACAAATTGAGGAGCGGGGGGGCCCTTTACAAAAATTTTGACAGAAATAAGAAATAAAGAAAAATATATATAAAAAAGGGGGGTAGCCATCCGGGGCCCTGGGGACCTCTGTGCTCTTTATCAAAATAAAAATACAAAAGAGAGAAAATACATATATATATATTTTTTAAATATAACATTTATCGAAAAAAAGTAAAAAAACAAGGGGGTAGCCTTCCAGGGCCCTGGGGACCTCTGGGCCCTTTCCTTAAAAAAAAAAAAAAAATATATTTAAAAAATATATATTTTTTTTTAAATATATATATTTTATTTAAAAAAAAAGGCTTGCCATCTGGGGCCCTTAGTGGCCTCCGGGCCCCTGGGGACCTTCGGAGCCCTTAAACAAAAAAAAAAAAAAAAAAAATTGTTTTTTTTGTTTTAGGGTGGTTCCCATCCGGGCCCCTGGGGGCCCCTGGGGACCCCCGGGCGGTTGTAATGCCTGTACCCCCTAATGGCGGCCCTGCAGGTGTACTGCCTGTACCCCCCTGATGGCGGCCCTGGGTGTAATGTCAGCATGTGAAAAAAATGACATTCTGAAGGAAAAAAGCCATTTAAAACTGACTCGCGGCTATAATGAATTGTCAGCTCTTGGAATTTGCAGGAGAATTCATTCATTAAAAACACCAAAAAAAAGCGTGGGGGTCCCCCCAAATTCAATAACCAGACCCTTTAGGTCTGGTATGGATATTAAGGGGAACCCCGCCATCAATTTTAAAAAAAATGACGTGGGGTTCCCCCCAAATATCCATAACCAGACCCTTCAGGTCTGGTGTGGAATTTAAGGGGAACTCCACTCCAAATAAAAAAAAAAATGGCGTGGAGTCCCCCTAAAATCCACACCAGACCCCTTATCCGAGCACGTTGACCTGGCGGCCGCAGAAAAGAGGGGGGGACAGAGCGCGGCCCCCCCCCTCTCCTGAACCGCACCAGGCCACATGCCCTCAACATTGGGAGGGTGTTTTGGGGTGCCCCCCAAAACACCTTGTCCCCATGTTGATGAGGACAAAGGGTCTCTTCCCCACAATGCCC